>JAODUE010000848.1:0-12956 GCA_027564755.1 Amblyopsis hoosieri
TTAATTGTAATACAATAGTAGTAGAAAGAGCATCAGAGAGGCATTGAGGTATCCACAGGTGAGTCTGTTTTATATAAAGTGTATGTTAAAGTTAAATATGACGAAAATCTAACATGTCTGCAAAGCTTATCTCTGCTGGTAGTATATGTTAGATTGGTCTGACAAAATAGAAAAGAAAAATAAACATAATTCACAGACTGGGGCTGTATCATTATTTAATGTTTTATTCAATATTTAAATTGTATTTGTTTTTCTTCCAATATTGATTTAGACTATGTTATTGCCTTCATATAATATATTTAGTAGCATCTGTGATTAATGAGAGAAAAACATTTTTAATCTTATGTGTTTTGTTTAACAAATCATAACGGATCAAAATCATTTACAGTTTAAAAAGCAAAGTTTAAATAGCTCATCAGCATTATTCTACACCGAGTCCACCTAGCAAGACAACTGCCCCCTTGTGGTTGGATGGTGCCTTGCATGGACGACACCACTATTGGTTTATGAATAAATGGGTGAATGTGCGGCAATTCTGTACAGCGCTTTGAGTGTTCGGAGGTTAGGAAACCTCTATATGAACACAACCATTTACCATTTATGTGACTTTGGTCCACACACAGTAGACTGCTGCTGTGCTGATGTGAACTAATTTGAAGTGAACCCAGTAATGAGAAATGCATGTAAACAAATTGTAAAATAAACTGCAACCCAACTGTTGTAATGGCTCCCTCTCCCTGATGCTATCCCACTTTATCCAGTCTTCTATATCTTTACCTTTTCCTCCTGTCTCCTTACAAGATGAGTATGTAGTCACATGACCATATTGTAGTCCTCTCTGGTCACATGACCACACTGTAGTCCTCTGGTCACATGAAAATACTGTAGTCCTCTCTGGTCACATGACCACACTGTAGACCGCTTTGTGGTCACATGACCACACTAATCCACTCTGGTCACATGACCACACTGTAGTCCTCTCTGGTCACATGACCACACTGTAAACCTCTCTCTGGTCACATGACCACACTGTAGTCCTCTCTGGTGACATGACCATACTGTAGACCGCTTTGTGGTCACATGACCATACTGTAGTCCTCTCTGGTCACATGACCATATTGTAGTTGTGTGTGTGTGTGTGTTTATAATTCACTGTGTGTACAGTATATTTCTGAATATATGTGTATTAGATTATCAGTGCTGTTATATTATGTGCATGTGTGCTTGTACTTGTGACAATGCCTGTGTGTGTGTGTGTGTGTGTGTGTGTGCATGCGTGTGTGCGTGCGTGTTTGTGTGTGTACACATGTCAAGGATATATGTGACACTTGTGTACGTGCTTGTGTGAGAACGTTTGTGCGTGTGACTTTTAGACTGTGTGTTTATGCATACTTGACCTGCATGTGTGTGTGTTCAGTGGGGAAGGGGACTGCCCTGCAGATGTTCTTTGAGAAAGAAAACAGACTCACAGAAAGAGAGAGAGATAGAGAGAGAGGGGAGAGAGAGAGAGAGAGAGGGGAGAGAAACATAAATGATGTCATGAACAAAACATTTGAAAATGTAAAAGCCCATCCCATTTTTTTTTCCTTCTGTTTTTGTAATGGACTGACATTCTTGTGGGCCCAAATTTCTCTTCTTCTTACCTCATCTCTCTCTCTCTCTCTCTCTCTCTCTCTCTCTCTCTCTCCCCCCCCTTCCTGTCACCCCCCCCCTCTCATGAGGAGACCAAAGGACATGGAGAGATAGCGCTCCTCCCTTTTCCTCCCTTCCCCCCCCTCTCTTTTTCCCTTTGACCGTCCCTCTGTCCCGGCAGTCAGAGGGACGGTCGTGGTCAGTTACGAGAGCTCTCTCTCTCTCTCTCTCTCCCTCTCTCTCTCTCTCTCTCCTATCAAACCATGCACGACCATCCTTGCCACCCATGTACCAGCAGAGTACTCTTCCCCACCATCCCCCAGAGAGGGAGGCCGGGGGGGCGGGAAGCGGGAGGTGTGTGTGTGGGAGATGGAGAGGAGGGTATGGGAGTAGAGGGGCGGGGGTGTGTGCAGGTGGAGATAGTCTCCCAACTTGGAAACCTCGGCCCGGGCCACTAGACTGCCAGGAAAGGTAAGTTAGTCTCCGCAGGTTGCTATGGGTTACGGACACAGGTTGCTATGGGTTACGGACGGTGCCCGGTGGCTTTTGTGTCGGCACTAGTGGTGGTGAAATGTGCTTAGTTATATGGGACGGCATGACACTGTTTGTTTGTAAGTATGCTAGTATAGCATCGATGGTGCGGAATGTGTAAAACATCTCAATGCTTCTCTTGAATGTTTTTTAGCCAGGTTTTCGTGCCTGCACTGCATCTGTGATGTGCTGGCTTGCGTTTGCATGGGCGGGTGTGTGCATTCACGCTTGAGCGTGGCTCAACGTGCGTGGAAGCGTGTGCACAACGGAGAAGTCGATTTTTTTGGGGGGCAGGGGGGGTCAAATAGTCCTGAAACACTTTTGTTAACGCGTGAGTAAATATCTGCGGTGAACCTGAAGCGTTCCGGTTCATCCTGTGTGAACGTGCGTTTCTGCAGCAGAGCGGATGCTGTGTTCAAGTAGGCTTTGTGGGTCAAACAGCAGCTGTGTGTGTGTGTGTGTGTGCGTGTAAGGCCGATCACCCAGAATGTGTGGAATGTGCTGTGTGTTTGTATGAGCTGTGCGTTCTGTATGGATGTATGTGTCTGTGTGTATATGTGACTGTGTGCGTGTGTGTGTGTGTGTGTGTGTGAGACTTCTACATGTGATAGGATGAGGAATGTGTGTGTGTGTGTGTGTGCGTGTTTGTGTGCGTGTTTGTGTGTGTGTGTGTGTGTGTGTGTGTGTGTGAGACTTCTACATGTGATAGGATGAGGAATGTGTGTGTGATGAATCGAAGAGAAAATTTTTATTTTGTGTGCGTCCGTGTGCGTGTGTGTGTGTGTGTGCGTGTGTTCACTTGCACAATCATATGTGTGTGGGTGTGTAATGAAGTAAGTGAACGTGTGTGTGTGTGTGTGTGTGTGGGAGACTAAGGCAGGTCAGATGTTTCCGTAACCACGGCCACAGCGCTCCTCCTCACTGCTCCCCAACATCCGCTCTGTGAACTCTGCCAACTCCCTCCTCTCTTCTCCCATCCATCCGCTCCTTCCTCCTCTTCTCGCTGCACAGTGCGTGTCCCTGGTTGCCAGGCGACCGCAGGGCCCCCCCCCCCCCTTCCTTCCAACAGATCCCGTCATCCCGGGTGTCGATGGCGTGACCCGACGGCAGCTAGTTCTAGTCACTGAGGTTTCACACGTTCCTGGTTGCTGTAGGGGTCGCGTATTTACAGGGTTATAGAACGAACTGGTTGTTCTCCAATATAATGCAGATGTGTTCAGAGGAACGCATAGGTAATCATCTTTAAACCGATTAAACTATTGAGGAATGGATAGGTAATCATCTTTAAACCGTTTAAACTATTGGGGAACCCATAGGTAATCATCTTTCAACCGTTTAAACTATTGAGGAACGCATAGGTGATCATCTTTAAACCGTTTAAACTATTGAGGAACGCATAGGTAATCATCTTTAAACCATTTAAACTATTGGGGAACCCATAGGTGATCATCTTTAAACCGTTTAAACTGTTGAGGAATGCATAGGTGATCATCTTTAAACTGTTTAAACTATTGGGGAACCCATAGGTAATCATCTTTAAACTGTTTAAACTATTGAGGAACGTATAGTTAATCATCTTTAAACCGTTTAAACTATTGAGGAATGCATAGGTAATCATCTTTAAACCTTTTAAACTATTGAGGAACCCATAGGTAATCATCTTTAAACTGTTTAAACTATTGAGGAACCCATAGGTAATCATCTTTAAACTGTTTAAACTATTGGGGAACCCATAGGTAATCATATTTAAACCGTTTAAACTATTGAGGAACGCATAGTTAATCGTCTTTAAACCTTTTAAACTATTGAGGAACCCATAGGTAATCATCTTTAAACCATTTAAACTATTGAGGAACCCATAGGTAATCATCTTTAAACCGTTTAAACTATTGAGGAACGCATAGTTAATCATCTTTAAACCGTTTAAACTATTGAGGAATGCATAGGTAATCATCTTTAAACCTTTTAAACTATTGAGGAACCCATAGGTAATCATCTTTAAACTGTTTAAACTATTGAGGAACCCATAGGTAATCATCTTTAAACTGTTTAAACTATTGGGGAACCCATAGGTAATCATATTTAAACCGTTTAAACTATTGAGGAACGCATAGTTAATCGTCTTTAAACCTTTTAAACTATTGAGGAACCCATAGGTAATCATCTTTAAACCATTTAAACTATTGAGGAACCCATAGGTAATCATCTTTAAACCGTTTAAACTATTGAGGAACGCATAGGTAATCATCTTTAAACCATTTAAACTATTCTGGATAAACAGATGGCTGTTTGGTTCACGGACACTTCACTCCTATAGACCCCCCTCGGTGTGTTTCAGCATTACAAACTATAAATACTATAAATATTATGAAATTAAGTATTTTCCCTCGCTTCCCCTTCCAGTCACGTTGTCTATATATGGAATACAGTATATTTTTACAAAAGATATCTTTGCGGAGTTCTTCTGACTAATTAACCGCTATGATCCTATTTACCATTATACCACAGGCCATGTTTATTAATCATGTTTTGGTTCAACTTGAGAAAAAATGAACAGAACCATGCTGCCTTCACCATCCAATCTCTTTACATTGACATTTCATTTACAGCATTCAGCAGGTGCTTGTGTCTAAAGGGACGTACGATCAGAACATCTGTCAGAATAGTTCATACACATGGTCATCAACCGCCATTTTGTTAGGACTCACAGCAGCATATCATCTTAGTTAACCCTTAGTGCATTTTACATCAAACTATCTATTAGTATACATACATAATAACATGCAAATCCCAGATGAAATTGCTAGTGCCAATATTCAGTGTAAACCAAACATTTATAAATAAATCTCACATGACAGGATTATCAGTGGAACATCCAGTCTCAGTGCAAATCTGCTCAATATAATGTGTTTACAGTGCTTTGTCTCAACGCAAACAACCCTCACACAGCAACTCAAGAGGACGATGAACTGGGCCAGTGCAGCATGTTCGGGGTGCGCCTTACGAAATGCGCCATGAATTCATAAATTATGTATTTGCTGTATTTGTTGTGTAACCGCAACATTTTCTGGGACCGTGTTCTAGTTCTCTGTTCACGATGTCTGAAAAGCTGCTGCAATGCTCACACCACTCTGGAGTAAATTATGGGACAAAGTACACACTGTTTCACACAATGAATCTCAAGTGCCAAGGGTGTTTTGAAGATGATGTTATGAACTGCTCTCAATGGAGGCAGTTATCTGTGACGAGGAAATAATGCTCATGGGTAATACGGTCTATAGCAGCCTTTACACCGGGACACGCTATTGCTTTATCTAAAACTCCTTAAAGATACACTCAATACAAGTGTGTATGTACAGCAGCCTGCGTTTGTGTAAATATGCTTTTTATTCTTATTCTTTTGCTAAGAGCTAATACAAATGTATGAACATCAGCATTCAACATGTTGAACTAAAGCCTGTTCTGGTCTGGACTGGTTGTAAAGTTTCATTCAGGCTACGTTTGACAAGTCTGTGTGTGTGTGTGTGTGTGTGTGTGTGTGTGTGTTCCAGGAGTTTGAGAATGTGGATGGGGAGGAGTACCATGGCAACCTGTCCACCATGGCCTCCCCAGCCTCCGCGGGCGGTCCAGAGGTCTACATCCTTCCCCTCACCGAGGTGTCGCTGCCCGTGGCCAAGCAGCCCGCCAGATCAGGTTCTGTGTGACCGCCGGAACCATCACCATCCATTCTGCTCTGTTCACTTAAGCTTACAATTAGCTTGCACTGGCTGACTACACCGCCCACTGTGTGTGGGAATGAATGACAATAAAGTGATGCTGTTCTTGTGTGTTGGGCTGTGGAGTGTGCAGGTGTGAGAGTTTAGAGCGAGTCACAACGAGGCCAGTCTGTGGTTGTGCTCTGACCAAGTGTGTTCCCAGAGGGAGGGACCAACGCCCCTCACACCACTGGGCCTGCATGGCTGATCCCACAATCCCACAATGCCTTTCTGCCCTGCATCCCCACGCAATGAACTCTGTGCTCTTAAACTGACTCTCCTTCTCCCTCCCTCTCTCTCTCTCTCTCTCCCTCCCTCTCTCCCTCCCCCCCCCCCCCTTTCTCTCCCCCCTCCCTCCCACAAACATCTGCCTGTTGCGTAACATGGGGCCAGCTCGCCAGCCTACACTTCTGCCACTTGGTATGTGAGGCATGCAAGGGCGCCAGATCCTGAGAATATCCCCCTTTCACGGTGTCCCCGTCCCTGGCCTGTTTCTGTGCGGTTCAGTGGGTACAATGGAAGCGCTTGTGTTTCCCGGGACGTTTGACGCGGCCACTTCGGGCCCGATAAGCGCATGACGGGGGAGTTGGGCGGCTGATCTAAAAGGTTTACGCCCACTTAAGGTCACCCTGGGGTCAATCTGTCCTGAACACTCCTGTACATAGAGTACTAGTGGTGCTTAAAGTTATAGTCAGCGATTGTAAGATAATTCAGCAAGTCCGCTAGTTGTCTGTTCTTTGTGTTGTTTCTACATGGCCTCTGGCTCCGTAAATGGGAACACAGACAAAGTGGTGCAGACCGCACCTCACAACAATATCCTAGCCTTGTCAATGTGTTTCCAATGTGCGGGGGGGGGGCAAAGCTTCTGAGGGAGGTGTTTCTGTTTTGATCGAGTACAGTCTTTCTCCAGAATGACCACTACAGGGGTCTAACGTCTATAAAAAAAAAAAAACCCTGAGGTGATTTCGGGATTATGTTAAATCCTATTTTATTGCCTTGTAGTTTTACTACTGCACTTGTGGCTCCCAGAGGAAGCTGTGTTGGACATTGTGTCGAGATCGTCGGGGGGGCCGCAAACCTCGATCGTCGATCCTCTGAAACGGATCCAGCTGTCGCGTGAAAGAGGAGCCTCGTGTGTTGTGTGTTGGGACAAAGGCATTCGGATCGTGAAGCTCGCTTCCTCTCGCGTAACCGAAACCATATGTTGTTGCCATAGCGACGGAGGTCAGGGGCACAGTGTTGCAAAATATTTTAAGGCCTCTCCCTGTGATGTCACCAGTTACAAACCAGTTTTTCTTTTTAGTGGGGGGGGGGGGTCTCTAAAAGTGATGTCTGTTTGTCTGTTGTATTGGTTCAGTACGAGGCGTTTAGCGGTAAATGTTAATGGGTGAATGCGATGTTTCACAACATGAAGTAAACCTCTGACAGCCCTAATGAGCGGCGCGGAGGCCATATTGTCTCTCTCCGCCTCTCTGGCCCTGGTGTTTACGAGGGCCGCTTGTTAACAGACATCCCACTGCAGGGGTGGGTGGGGTCACTGAGAGACCTCGGCTGCTTCCTAACGGGCCCCAGCCCCTCCCTCATGCAGCTGCGCTGGCTCGCCTGGGGGATGAAGCTGACGCCCCTGCACACACACACACACACACACACACACACACACACACACACACACACAATTCAGGAACTCACACTCACATCCAGATGTGCAGATGTGCACACAAATATACACACACACACACTCACAGGAGACAAAAAGACCAAAGCAAGCCCAGCTGTATCGTCCCACCCACATGTACACGATATCTTTCACACTCTCACTGAACAACATTGTAGTCCATTACAATTATGTCATTTAGCAGGAGCTTTTATCCGAAGCAACTTACAATACACTGAGCCCATAGGTGTTAGGGTACGGTCACACATATGCGAATGAAGAACTAGGCAGGCAAGGGAACGCCGCCTTCTGGTGCGGAATGTGGGCTGTGCAGGCTCACACACACGGGACTCCGTTTCCTGGTTTTGTAGTTCGTATGAGCGCTTGTTGGACACAGATTAACATCAACGGTTTTGACGAGATCATGGTGTTGTTTTGCGAAGGGATAATGTGTAGCGGCAGTTTGCAGTTATCATTAGGAACACTGTACAATACGGGCTGGTTAGACGTATTTAGACACCGGCACAGAAATAACCAAACTCCATTCCATCCAGCCTCACTTAAGAAAACTACAGTCAACTTCAGCCCCGGGGGGTCAACCACACACACGTCCTTGCTTTTGGTTAGCGGTCAAGTTCAGCTGTGTTGAACTCTAGACGAAGTGGAGATGCGATTTTGCTTCGCCACAGGAAGCAAAGGTTTTATTCGCTCCTTTGCTCGCATAGAATGGAAGTGAACGGGAGGCGGATATTGGCAGGTTGGTCAATTTTGCTCATGTGTGACTGTACCCTTAGGCATCTTGCTCTAGGATGCTTACAGGGGGGACAACTCTAGGACTCGAACCCATGACCTTCTGGTTGGGAGACCACTAGACTGACCTGAGCCCTTTAGTTGAGACCATCCTGATCTTGCGAGCTTCAGTTTGACTTCGCCGCGAGA
This sequence comes from Amblyopsis hoosieri, assembly GCA_027564755.1. Lineage (NCBI taxonomy): Eukaryota > Metazoa > Chordata > Actinopteri > Percopsiformes > Amblyopsidae > Amblyopsis > Amblyopsis hoosieri. The sequence goes on from JAODUE010000848.1 coordinate 8,512, forward strand.
ATCAGTCTGGAGAGCTTGAACTCGTTGCGCTTCAGTCCGGTAAACCGTGGTGTTGACCAATCAGCGTTGTACTGGTAGCTAGGGGCGTGGTGTTGATCAATTGGCGTTGTACTGGTAGCTAGGGGCGTGGTGTTGACCAATCAGCGTTGTACTGGTAGCTAGGGGTGTGAAAGAGACTCAAAAACAACAATGGCCGTTCCTTAAGAGGTTAACGTAGATGCTGCAATAACATCCATTTTATTAGCCTAGAATTTACAGTATTTCAATTGAAAATATGTTTTCACTATTCTTTCAATTGCCTTCAACAAGAGTTTGCCAGCAGAGCCAGAACAACTGGCTCTGCTGGTTCACAGGTTCGTCCAATCACCTGCCAAGTATTAATACCAAACCGTTTAAATGGACAGCTCCCCAGAAGGTTATGTGTAACAACCTGGCGCGTCATGTTATCAGACACCCAGACCACTGGACTATCCTGCCCTACTCACTGTTTCAAAATTCAGTTACACAGTCTGTGGCAAATGTTACAATTGAGTTAGGTTTGTCCGAGGACTACAGCACTACCTCACAGTAGGCTGGAAGAGGATAATGGGAATTCCATCTGTGTGTCTCCGCTATAAAGACTTCCTGCCTAGCGGCCATTAGCGAGAAACATTCTCCAGACCTGAAAGTGGCAACAGCAAAGGCCACTTAGAAAGGCCAGACAGCGATGTCAAATAAAAATTGAGTTACATTTTAAAACGACTGAGGACATTTTAGAACCCACCGCAGTGTTTCATTCGCCTTTTACTGGTCATTTGGAGTCAATATGAGCTAGAGAGCTGAGACAAAATGGTGAAGCGGAGGCCATTGTTTACCACCGCTATCGCAACGGCGCGGCACACCGCTATGTCACAGAGCTGGTGGATAATAGGCCCAGTGTGTGTGTCCCTAACTGGTGCCACGCAGACCCCCGGGGACAGGGACAATAGCAGCGATTCTGTCTGGAGCCTGCAGCGGCATGAGCCTGGCCTACACAACGAACGGCCCCCGAAGGGGACTCGACTGAGGGAAGGGGGCGGGGGGTCGTCAGACGTGACCTTACAGACAGGCCAGTCACTGTGTCGGCCGTCTGGGGACGGTCGACCACGCCACAAAGACACGTCTGTCCGCATCTAGCCCCCAGGATGCCAGTGTTCCCACGGAGGTCTGACGAAGAGGGGGCTGAGAGAGAGGGTTGGGGTGGGCACATTACTGAGGGTCTGGCTGAACTTGGACCGGGCTAGATCCACACTGGTTCGCCCGTAAACACTGTTATTCTGTACGTGTGTACGTGCGTGTGTGTGTGTGCGTGTGGCACATCGATTGGCGAGCATAGCGAGCAGGTTGCGCTGGCAGATGTGTCGTCGAGATGCGTTTGCTATCGATTGACACGCCATAGGGTACGTCGGCCAGGCGAGGTACGCTGGCACGCATGGACATCTTCCGTTGGACGGGAGCGTGACGAGGGGGTTTGATCATCTGAGCGTGGATTCACTGGCTTCACTCCAGAACTCGGATGAGGTGTGTTCTTGATCGTGTCGCTGATCGCCACGCGTCGCTGGACGCAGGACGATGTTGATGTTGGGAACGTTTTCACAGCATTAGGGAGATACTAGGGTGAGATGATTAGTTTAGTATAAGATTGTCAGTGAAAGTTAAGTCAGCATATTGGTTTATTTTGATTTTGTTTTAAATATTTGACTTGTTCTTTAAGTATTTTACTGTATATTGTTGATTGCGTTTTTCTGTTTTTGCATTGTGATACTGTGAAGCACTTAGTGACCTTTGTAAAACGTTCAATAGACATAAACATAAACTTACTATTATATGCATTGTAGCCATATAGCCCTAAAGTGTACAGTCCTTGAGGCTGACACACCGTGAACAAATTGAGCATAGCGTTATCCAGGCAGGCCATGCAGTCAAGCCTGAGCATAATCTCAATCTTCAGATGATCTCAATGACGATTGGCCAAACTCATTCAGGGCGCTTTGTTTACAGTAAACGGCCTTAACCTATGTATACCCATTCTTGGCACCTCCTCTGTGAGCATTTTTGCAACCAACCTCCTCCTTTCATGCTGTGTCTAACGTAATCAATGTCAGTGTTGTCATTGATGCTTGCTCTGTTCTGTACCCTATGGGGGGTCTTCTGCCTTAAAGGCATAGTCAGCAATTTTAAGATAATTGTAAGCCAATACACTTTTTGTCAAATGCACCAACTATCTCTTCGCATTCCACTATCTTAACGCTCTCTGTGCGAGCTGACAAAATAATCACATCCCTGGCTCAGTAAATAGGAACATAAACAAAGTGGAGAACACCACTCACAACAGCAACGCCGCTTTGCATCACAATGTGTTTCAATGTGAGGGAGTTTGTCTAGTTAGCAAGCGTTCTCGGGAATTACCAACCCTGCCTTTAAATATACATAACTGCTGCAAATGCAAAGGAATATTCTTCTGACTGATAGTGGTCCTGACTGAACTAACTCTCTCTCTCCCCTCCTCCAGTCCAGCTGCTCAAGTCCACGGACCTCGGCCGCCATAAGCTTCTCTACCTGAAGGAGATTGGCCACGGCTGGTTCGGCAAGGTAGGACCGCTCACACCGAGATTCCCCTAGTGTATGTGTGTGAGTGTCTGTGTGTGTGTCAAAAACTAGCTTGATCTGACCGCCTTTGATGTCAGCTTCTTCCTGGAGTGACAGATTAAAGCGTCCACGCACACACACACACACTCACTCTCTCTCACACACACACACACACACACACACACACAGTATATGCTACATTAACATTTAAGGTTAAGTCAGCTATTGCAACCTAAATAAGATAAGCAGACAAATACTGTATCTCGTCGCATTTCGCTAGCTTACTGTTCTCTGTGCATGTTGAACAAATGACCTGATACTTCTACACAGCCCTGGTTCTGTAAATAGCAAGGTAAACAAAGTGGCGAACACCGCCCGCATCAACAAGGCCGCAGCAGTACGCTTTGCTTCACAATGCATTTCAACGTGAGAGGCACCGCCGCGGAGGACCGCGCAGCGATACTGTTTCGATTTGAGCTCGAAGCTAGAATGACTGACCCTACCTTCAATAAGATTACACACGTACACACACACACATGCACGCACACACACACACGCCACTGTGTTCCAAAAGCCCCCGTCTCCCCGTCTCACCAGCTGACCGTGTTGTCATTCTCTCCCATTCTCTCCTTCTCTGTCTGTCTGTCTTCTCTGCTGTCCATGTCCACACGTCTGTACGCCCGTCACTGGGTATGTCCATCTGTCTGTGTGTGTGTGTGTGTGTGTGTGTGTGACTGCATGCATTGTTTCCTCTGTATTATACTGTGTGCTCTGCTGGCATTGGCAACACTGCATGTATGTGTGTTTGTGTGTGTACATACTGTTTGTGTGTGTGTGTGTGTGTGTGTGTGTACTGTAACCATGGATCCCCTAATACTGAGAAGATACCAGTCACAAGCTATACCCTCCGGTGGCCAATAGAGTAAAACAGTAGAACATATGTTAAGAATGTCCTCCTTCTATGGTCTGGGTCAACGGATCTAGTTTTTACTTTAGTTTGTTTACTATTTGGTTTCATTTGGTTATTTTTAAGTGTTGGCACCTGGACATAGATCTATGGTGGCAACTGCCACAGAATGCTCCTGGCAGTGGCCGGATAGCATACGAGATACGGATGGCCTGAGTCAGTTGGCAGCTGGTACTATCATGGAACACTGAGCAATCTAATCCAAGCGTCTCTATTTTATATAATGTTCTACAACCAGACACACACACACACACACACACACAAGTAGCTTTATTTCCTTCTGAGGGAGTTTGATTTGATTTGAGTCAGTTGGCAAGCGTGAGCAAGTGTTCCTGAGAATGACTAACTCAGCCTTTAACTACCATCTTCCTTTATTGAGCTACTTTTCTCTTTTTAAATGTTTAAACCTTTAAAAAGGTTTTTATATTTGTTGGGAGAAAGGTTCTGGGGGAGCGCTCTCATTTGGACCCTTGCACCCTTGATGTGTCCTGTGTGTGTCTTGTCCTGTGTGTGTTCATAGTACATGTCTCCCCTGGGTCTGTTGCTTTGCTACGCTGCCATGTGATCATCCACCTGTAAAAGAACCGCATTGCTCAATCACTTTATTACTTACCAATGTACTTATGTCTGTCTGTCTGTCTGTCTGTCTGCCATGTGTGTGTTGTTGCTCCACAGGTGCTGCTGGGGGAGGTGACCTCTGGTCTGAACATCACCCAGGTGGTGATCCAGGAGCTCAAGGCCAACGCCAGTGTTCAGCAGCAGATGCACTTCCTGGAGGAGGCCCGGCCTTACCGGTGGCCGGGGGGGGGGGGGGGGGGGGGGGGGGGGGGGGGGGGGGGGGGGGGGGGGGGGGGGGGGGGGGGGGGGGGGG
>JAODUE010000849.1:0-12955 GCA_027564755.1 Amblyopsis hoosieri
CATTTGTCTGGCAGCTGTGAGTTCCAAGCCTGCTTTGACCGGACAAGGAGGGAAGAACAGTGTGTGTGTGTGTGTGTAAGGTGGGAGAGAGCAGAGGGTGGTCATCCGGCCTGGTCACTTAGCCTTGCCACTATCAATGTCCCCAGCAGCCGTCGCTCATTAACTCGTTGACGGGAGCAGTGGACACAGAGGACTGCCCCCCCACCCCCTAAATGAATGAAAGGTCACCAGGTCAATCTGCTCCTTCTGACCATCACGTGGAGATAGACACAGCCCCAATCAAGGGATCAGTGATGCATTACCACACACACACCCACTCACAAGCACACACAGTACATCAAACCAAACTGATTTATCAAACGTACGTATGTAGGCTTAATTCATCTACTTTTAATGTTATAGACTATCTTTAACCATCTAATCAAAAGGACAATAACATAAGTGAGATTTGATCAGGTAGTGGCAAGTACAAATGATAAATAGAAACTAATAATTGATGGAATAGAACAGAATAAAATAAAATAATATAATTATTATAAAAGAAAGAGGGCTTTCTTCTACATTATCTGACCTCTTAATGTGGATATCATTTCAGTTCCTCCCTCTCTGGAGTAATATACTCCATCTGCATTTTCTACTGCATGGCATGCCTAACAGACGTTCTTCATGTTAATAATAAAAAATAATAAATTACAGCCGCCAATGTCCAGGCTGGGTGAAATCATTATATCTTAGATTACGTTGTTGTTAATTGCGTTCTCTCTTTGTTAACTAAATTAAGACAACATGGCACATTTGATCAGACCGTTTCCTTAGGCATCCTGGAATTCTTACAAATACCTGTCACTAGGTTAGACTTCCCAGAGATCCCGGAGGGTTATTGCAACTATATCTTGATAATTTGGAATTGACTGTTCCGTGAGAGGGCTCTTGTTGTGAAGAGCTTGTCGCCTTATTGAGTATAATGGAGAATGGGGAACTCTTGTGCAAATGAGGTTCAGCACTTGAGGGACCATCAGCTTGAGGGTTCTCCAGGCATATTACTTCTCTGAATGTAATGTTTTTGCAGGTTTAAATAGAATAATTTTACTAAAACCCAATATACACTGGATGCAAGAACTTAAAGATAGCTACAATACTTAATTACACACCATGTCATTACGTATTAAAAATTTATGAACAAGCTATCAAAATTAGGCCCACACACGGTATACACATAAATTAACCTTTTTCTGTACTAATTTTAAACCTATAAGCCTAAAATGAGTTTGGTATGCAGGCCACACACACAAACACATCCTTAAACTCTGTAAATGAACTGGGAGTACTGTTGATTTAGACCACTTTATCCAATTTAGAAGCCTTAATCTGAGAAAGAAGTTTAAGAAGATAAACCTAGACTCAGAATCCTTCACTTTTTGTCTGTTCCAAAGTTAATACTTTCCCATGTTGACTATATATATATATATATGTGTGTGTGTGTGTGTAAATTTCTATACAATTGTGGTACACTTTATATGAAATAAACTGTTTTGAAGAGGGACTAGAGGATGAGAAAGCCAGAAATAATGCATGAGGTAAACCTCACAAAGTATACAATCATTGTAATAATTAAAATATACATTTTAACACTACCATAGTTGTGGACAATAGAATATTCAGAATAATCACATGCAAAATTGTTTTCAATAGTATTTCACTTCAGTCTCTCAGGCATCATCGGTGCCAAATGCCAACAAATAAGATGAAAAGGGCTACAGCTGTTTGATTCCCTTCAAACACCTAATAGCACCCCCATCACCACCCCCCTTGCTTTATCACCCACTGACTGTGTCTCCAGCTCTTTCTGATTGGTCATGGGGATTTTTCAAGCCTTCTCCTTTTTCCGACTGTGTGTGTGTGCGTGTGTACGTTCGTCCGTCCGTCCGTCCGTCAGTCCACCGGTCCATCTGTCTGTCCACCCTAGCTGTTCTGACATTGCTTATAGCCTAACTGTGGGTGAGTATCTTCGGCTGGATTTTGACTCATATTGTTTGAAGTCAGCGTCTTTAAACTTTTATGAAAAAAGGACAACAAAGGCTCCAAAGAGTCGAGGGGAAACACTTAAATAATCTCCCCCCTGAGCCTTGGAGATCTGTGTCTCTGTCCACAGAGGAGTGCCCAGTATGCATCTTGCCCAGCTGGATTTGGAGCAAAAGGATTGAATTAGCATTGTGTATTGACTGGGAAGCCATTGAGATGTAGCATTGTTAGCATATTAAACAGCAAACACTCTCTTTCTTAGCCCTTGTGCCCTTGTATATGTAAAAATAGTTTGCATTTTATTTCATTTTCATTATTATTCGTCAATACTGTTTATTTAACAACTGAGTTCATTTACAATTACAGATCACACTGCCTAAACAATTATAGCTCCACATTTACACCATGAAAGACATACAGTACTCACTACTACTACAGTACAAACAGCTGCCTGAATTGCATGCTGATGTCAGAATCAAGTTACCGATGCTGGTGGGTTTTAAGCCTAACGTCTGTGGTTCTAACTTTCTCTGACATTCATAATCTCCTTTGTACAGAACTCATACATTATCTAAGGTGGCTATAGGCGGTGGTTGTATATAACGATGGCTGTCAATGTTTGAAAAGATATTGTAAGGGCTTTATAGGCATTAAGGGTGTGGCACTTTGTTGATTTTGCCTGTGTGTGTGTTGTGATAGGCGGCTCTAAACGATAACACCTGCAGCTCCATAAGCAATGGGTCATTTCTTTGAATAAAGCTAATCCCTCTCCAAAGATTTCCTCCTGCACCCTATAAGATAATGAGAACTCACTGTAGACTACACATCATTATTTGTATTATTTACATTTTTGTTTATCTTTGTTTACAGGTAGGTCAACACCAGGGTTTGAACCCACAACCTTTTGGCTGGGGGCCCAACACCCAGACCACTAGACCATCCTGCTCCCCCTTATAAAATACTCATCGGCTCTGTGCTGCCACCTATTAATTTGGCAGGATACCACTATTCAACATAAAGGTAGGGAGATCTATGGAGATCTATGGAGATCATGAGGGAATTATCGGTTAGCTTGTGAGTGGGTGAATGAGTGATAGCTATCAGATAGAATGTCATCTCAGGCCTCATTAATACATGTATATTGAAAACAATTTAATAAATCATATAAGCATTGCAGGAATTCTAATGACGGTTGCCTCTAACATCCCCAAAACATTATCTGTTTCAGTTAAATAAAGACATTCAACCTTATATGAACATTATTTGAAATCATCCGTAAAATGTTATTTGAACATTATTGAAACAGTTAGAACTTGGTAATGTTAGCCAATGTTGTGGGAATGATCCCTGCTATCTGGATACCCTGTAGAAAATAAAATGGCAACAGAACAGAATATCATATAATGCAGGCATGTTTGTAAATGAGTAAAACCCAGCACAATTAATTATTAAGGCATTTTCTGATTTGGCCAATGGCAACGCCAACACGTTCCCAAATTCAATTCATGCGTTTATTGAGTGCCACCAAGTGGACATTTTGGGAAATAGACCTAATATCTGTCAATCATGTCGATTTCTCTATGTCAAGCAGGTGATTCGTTTGTAATATCATCCACACGACAGATCTAGAATAATGTCTTAGCAAAGCCTGGCGCCAAATCGTATTGACTTCATTTGATCTCAGTCATATTTCAGTTACCTTGCGACGTGATAATTAATCTTTCCAGACTTCAATTTGTGCGCTTGACTGAACCAACATGTTTTTGTACAATTAAGCGTCGTCATATGAAGAACTGGGCTACTGAGCTACGTGTGTGACGTTAGCACGTGATAGATGATGGCGATATACTGATGTTCGGTCGTAGCTGCCCCTTTCCAGGTTTCAAAGACAACTGTCAGACAACAGTCAAACCATCTGTTTCGTCACGTTACTCATTCAGAGGGTAACTACCCAAAAGAAAACTACAGACCTAGTTCAATGTCTAATATGTGGCTGCTTGCTTGTAAAAATCGGTGTCCTGCTTTGCGCAACCGTCAAGGTGCCAAAATAAAATAATGCAAATAACTGCCAACTATAGGGCAGTTTGAAGTAATAGGCTTAGGCTACCACCTCTGATTATATGACAATCAAAATTAGGAATTAGACATATCAGCTCTTCTAGGCTATAGCTTCTCATCTCATTAAACGGGTGGTGGCTATAGAACCTTCATGCAATTTACTTACAATTATTACCCATTTCAACTGGGTCAGAACCGCTTTAAAAATTGTTAGGCCTGGGCTACTTCATTCGTGGACCTATAGGTTTGGACCGGTCAGTGAATGGTGTTCGTGAGAATACCTATTGTAATTGCAGCAAAATGATACAGAGGCCAAGCCCATGAATGTAGTCTAAAATTGCAACTAAAAATGTAATTGGTTATGATATAATTTGATACAGTAACATTGCAGAAAGGTAGATATTTGTGTGCCCTTTAAACGTCCCAGGCTATTCAATGACCCAGTCAGGTTCAGGGACAGGGCGCAGGTCTTAAACTTTAACCTAGGATATATATTCAGCCTCGTTCATCTGTTCGACAAAATAGGCATCCATCAACTTGCCCTCTCGCGAGATATGGAAAATATATATTCGGAGATGGGGAGGCCTACGTCCACTTAGGGGGTATTGGGTTTCCTTGAGGACACGGGCATTGGAACATCTACACTCTTATCTTTACAGCAAGGACAAGTTTGCGATTATGTCGGACGCGGTGGTTAGCTTCCTGAAGGACTTCTTGGCTGGTGGTATCGCTGCTGCCATCTCCAAAACAGCTGTTGCTCCTATTGAGAGAGTCAAGCTGCTGCTTCAAGTAAGATATATTAGTCAAATGTCAAATAAAAAATGTAATTTTACACATTTGAGCAAAAGGTATCCCACGTCAAAGGCTAACATTAAAATATATTAAAAAGTCTAGTTATGTTTAATTATAAAACTATTAACATATGGTTGAGAGCTTAGTTGGTTAAGCGTGCCAGCGCTTTTACGCACGAGGCGTATCGTTATTTCCCCACGAACTAATACACCAAAATACACAGAAATGTAGATCTCCATGTCTTTTATTCTTTAAATATAAAACATAAACGCATAAATCTATCTATAAGCTAGTGTAAGTGATTTTCTAAATTTAACTTGAAGCCTGAAACCCAAGACGCACAGATCTTTCTCAAGTGACATTAACAAGTGGGCCTTTAACCTACTACAAGTTTACAGAATAGCCTGCCCGAATATTAAACACTATGTGACATAATTGAATTAACATAAGCATAATACTGAAATATGCAACAAAGGGGACCTGTTTCTGTTATTCTTAAATTACAAAGATCACATTAGTGTATATCTTTAATAACCAATATGCTGTATTTTCAACAGGTCCAACATGCCAGCAAACAGATCACTGTAGACAAACAGTACAAGGGGATCATTGACTGTGTTGTTAGGATCCCAAAGGAACAAGGCTTCATTTCATTCTGGAGAGGTAACTTGGCCAATGTGATCCGTTACTTCCCCACCCAAGCCCTTAACTTCGCCTTCAAAGACAAGTACAAGAAGATCTTTCTTGGTGGAGTGGATCAAAAAACACAATTCTGGCGTTATTTCGCTGGAAATCTGGCCTCTGGTGGCGCCGCTGGTGCGACGTCCCTTTGCTTTGTGTACCCCCTTGACTTCGCCAGAACCAGGCTTGCTGCAGATATTGGCAAGGGCACTGCCGAAAGAGAGTTCAGTGGTCTTGGCAATTGCCTTACCAAGATTTTCAAATCCGATGGCCTCAGAGGTCTCTATCTCGGGTTCAACGTGTCTGTCCAGGGCATTATCATCTACAGAGCAGCCTACTTCGGATGCTTTGACACAGCTAAAGGTGGGTCAATTTGCTCACACTGTGGCCGTATTGAACGAGACACAGGTTGGCTAGCCTTAACTGTATTGCTGTAAGACCATTTGTTTCTACAAAACGTCTTCACCTAGGTATGCTCCCAGACCCCAAGAATACACACATCTTTGTCAGCTGGATGATCGCCCAGACAGTCACAGCTGCTGCCGGAATTATCTCCTACCCCTTTGACACCGTCCGACGGCGTATGATGATGCAGTCTGGTCGTAAAGGAGGTGAGTCGCGTGACATCATCTCCACACACCTACATGTTGCCTCACTGAATTCATTGCTTTGCATGATCACACACACAACAAGAGCTTGCCCTGGCCTTACTAACCAAAGTGTCCATTTTATCAGCCGACATCATGTACTCGGGTACAATCGATTGCTGGAAGAAGATCCTAAAGGATGAAGGGTCCAACGCCTTCTTCAAAGGTGCATGGTCCAATGTGATCAGAGGCATGGGTGGCGCCTTTGTGCTGGTGCTCTACGATGAGATCAAGAAGTATACATAAACATTCTAATCTCCCTTCAACTTGCATCATGTCTTAACCCGTGTAAAAGAGTGGCAACAGCTTGTGGTGCATTATAAAAAGGTACATGCGCACTGAGGCAGCCCAGGGAAGGCTGCAGCATCATGGTTGGCTAAACGAGCCTCCCCTCAAAACATGTAAATATAGCAACTTAGATATTCCACACAACGCACAGCTAGTCTCCAAGTACGATGTCAAGCTCGTCACACAGTGGGACTGAAGAAATACATGCGGATCCAAAGGATATTCCCCATACATTTAGCCAGTTTAGAGCCATGTGTCCCATGTCACACATTATTTTAAGAAGGAATAAAGATGAAACTTCTGTTTGGTGTTGATGAATGTAATTTGTCAACGTTACATAGGCCTTGTTTTATGTTACGGTTAAATAAAATATTCTATAAGGAAACCCTCATGAATCAAGGCATGCCTTCTGTTGGATGATCTTAAGAGACATTTAAATAAGAAAGGCCTACAGTAAATAATTTCTGCAAAAAACAGCTTTATTTCTCAGGAACAATTTAAAACATTACATATATATATATATATATATATATATATATCCTCTTCTGTATAATAATCTTGAAGGTTTTTCAATATAGCAGTAATAAAATCTTACTGTGCATCATAAAACATAGAAATGTTACCAAACCTCACAACTTAATTAAGAGCATATTTTATTCATACATTTTCTGGAAGCAACATTCATTTCACCAATAGGGCCAGTGTAGTTTTATATTCTATGTATTGTCAACATATCCTACCAAACAACAAAAAAACCTACAACGATTTTTGGCTTCTACAAGTATTGTTTATTTATTAAATGTATAGCTACTGAGTATAGAGTATAGCCTTCAGCCACAGAACCACCAAATATAACAATAAATCATATAGCTGACGTTGCCTTGTGTGAACACATTTCAGCTTGAATGAAATGGGACATTTCCGTTTTAATAAAACAATGGCATGAAGTATGTTATGACAAACTTATTATGGCCTAGGCAAATCCTTTATGTGAAACTGTTACAGTATATTCTATATTCTTGTAAAGTGAAATTGATTTTTAAAAGATTTTACTGTGTTAGAAGCAAAACAAACTGTAGCTTTCTAAAATAGTGTTAAGATTATGGCAAGCTCCACTAATTTGCACTAGAATATTTTTACTAGAATGTGCATAACATGTAATTATTTGAGAAGCACCAACTGACTCAAGATCAAGCTACAATATACACTGTATGCAAGAGCTGTTAGATCATAGGAACCAGTAGAATGTTGTTTAGCACCAGGCTGGACGGGTTGTGTTGTTGTGGGACCTGGGAGCATGCGAATGGCTGGTGTCCACAGTGGCAAGTGATGCTCTGGTACTGCTGTGGGTTGCACTAGCTACCCTGGAGCTTTTACCTGCAGATCATATGACTTCTAGTAAGACAAAATAGTTGGAATGCTACAGGCCAACCAGATATTGGCATTTGATCTTTAATATACTTTTTTTTTGCGGTAAGTTTGCAAATAAATATCAAACTTTATTTTGTTTGTTCCAATAGGATAAATGCGATAGGTTAGTTATTAATTATATTAGACTGAAAGCTTTATTATTTATTTGTCATTATCTAATAAAAGTATCTGATAAAAACCAAAACTACAGCCAGTGTAACTTTAATTTGGGACAGACAGGTAGGGAAGGGCTAGATAGTAACTTACAGTATCAGTACAGTGAGTTTATAGCCTACATTCTGATGTAGCTATGATAAAACAAATAATGTGGCTCCAAATTAAATAATCTACCTCAACAGGTAGATCAAGTGTGAAAAAAGCCACAAGGCTTGATTTTAGTTTGATACTTGTATTACCTGAAGGTGTCCGGTTATACGACCAGTCATTCTTAGTGGAAGTGTTGAAGATGGAGAATTGGTCAGCGCTCGAAAATCTTGCTTGACGTTGGTAATCTGTGAGTTGCTCTGCTCGCCTCAACCCAGGTGTGGGTTTGATAGTTTCCAACCTTTTCAGGAATGCCTGTTAAACAGTACATGTAATAAAAGTACAAGCACAGACCATTTAGCAAATAGTCTAAAACATGTTAGTTCAATATACTTTGCTGGCACAGTGACCCAATGGTAAAACATTAGTATTTGGATTAAACTCATATTTGTCTGTCAGTAGATCAGTTATTCAACAACAGACAACAACAGACAAACAAACAACCTCCTCAATGCTAGAAATAGGCTTATTCGGAAAAGTGTTGACAAAATGAATGCAGTTATTCTGTTCATAAATTAATACAATTGTTTTTCTGTTGTACTAGGTACTAATGAACTAATGGAAAGTTAAGTCATTAGTACTAGGTACTAATGAACTACATGCCTTCTCTAAAAATAAAAGAAAGAAAGATATATGAAAGAACGATTTCAAGGTCAAAAAATATATTCTACAGGAAACTGATTAGTTGCCTTCAGTCACTTCAAATAACAACATGGCCACTGCTGTTCACCTAAATACACTTATAGATCATCATTTTTTCTATTGCCTCCTTAAAATATGATACAATACATTTTGTCTGTCAAGTTAATAATCCAATACTACTCTGAGGCTAGATAACTAAGAGGACTTTTACATGTAATGCATGGACATGCTGGTCACATGGCATATTCAATTACCTCACTCTAAGAATAGAGAGAAGACAGGGCAAGCGAAGCCTTGACGACACAGAGAGAACATTTTGTTCTGCAAAGCATAGCGACATGACAGTATAAAACCTCATAAATAGGCCTAGACAATAAAACAAATCGAATGCCTCATATAGTCATCACGAGCCTCAACTCCATTTGTTACATAAGGCTTCTCACAGCTTTCTAACACTATAGTTACTAAAGGATAATAGGCCTATATCTATCTTTAAAGATGTTGCTTTTCCAAGAACCATGTCTCTGTGTGGTTCATGTTAGGGTTGGAGGGATCGGAGCCTTAAGTGGCAATGTCAGTCTGTGGCACTGCGCATAGCCTGTCACCTGCCGCCAGTTGTCTAAGTTCATCTGTGTCTGCTTTCACTCTCAAACTGACCTACAGTGATAATCCCTACATACATTAAGAGGTGAAAACCTTTGTTTGGACTACATAATCAACGTTAAAGTGTGTTCAATTAAGAATGCATACTTGGTACATGATTAGTTTAGGGTTAAAGTCATAATGGGAGAAACATCTAGTTCAGTATTTGTTGAAAGCATGCTGTAGCTACACTACAGCATTGCATATGTACCCACACCACTAAAATAATACCCAATTAAAACTATACGAGTTTAGGTGTAACTAAAATGTTGTGCAAAACCAGCTTCTTGCAAAGAAGGCTGGTGTTATCTTAAAATGTCCTTACTGCCTACACATAGCCTATGAAAAGACAAATACCAACTTCCACAAAGCATTGACCATATAGCCATTACTAAACTGCTGGAAACATTAGATTTTCTGTCCTGTTTTTTGAGTTTGTAAAGTTGCAAGTTGATCACAGAACTAAAACAACAACTTACCAGTCTTTGTTCTAAGTGAGTTTATTTTTGGTTCTCATGGTTAAAACAATTACAACCATTCAAGCATCAGGAGAGAAACTCACCATGTTTTCTCTCTCAATGCGTTGCTGTTCCTTCTGTCTGTTAACTGCAGTGTGATATAGGTGGACAGGAGATTTTGTTGATGTATGGCTCTTTCCCAAAACTCTGCCTGGCCTGGTTGACAGCCGAGTTAACCCTCGAAGTAGCCGCTGGTTCTCGCGGTCTATGCGCCGGACCTCCTCGTTATTGAATGAGTAGTTTTTCCGGCATCTTCCACCAGTAGAGATAAAGTCATACCTCTGTTGTCTAATTGCACCGAGAGAGCCTTTTCAAAAGAGAAAGGGAGATTAAAGTTGAATATAAGATGGTTGTTAGTTTACAAATGATTGTGTGAGTTTCAGAAAACATCATGAATCCTCATTATAAGCAATAACACTTTGTCTACTTGCCAAAGGTCTTATTATCCCAATACAGTATTATACTGTACCTAACTATATCTCTACAAGGCATGAGTTCAAGTAGAACACAGACGCCGCACCATATTTAACAAAGACATATATAAATAGCACATGATGTACAGTATAGTCAGACTCACATTCATCCATAAAGCCCTCTTCTTCCTGCAGAGCATTTCTGTCAGGGGACCCAGGCTCCTCCGGCATCTTTTTCTCTGTATTTTTACCTGCAGTCTCCTTCAGCCCACATCCCTGGGTCAAGTCCAAGGACTGGAACGGAGTGCTCTCAGGAGTGGAGAGGGGGGTCACATCCGTCACTGTGTCTTCAGACTCCTCTGTAGGGGTCGTGGGCCTCTCTAGACCCTTTGCAGAGCGCACATTATGCCCTCGGGCACTGGATGATGAAACGGGTAAGGATATCCTCGATCTTGTCGAGGTGAGATGCTCGTTGCTGCGGCTCTCACTGCTGCTATCGGTCTCGTCATCGGTCTCCGATGACTTGAGAGATGGACTGCGGGGACAGTGCTTCCTCATCAGTTTCCTGGGAGTGCTTGCTCTCAGGCCTGAGCATGTGTGACCAGCGTCCTCCTCCGCTTCTTCTTCGCTCTCATCCTGACTTTGGTGGTAGCCATCCTCATCATCTAAACCATTGTGCCCGGCTAACAAACCTAAAAAGGTCTCATTGGACTTTTCACTGGAATGTACACTAGAAGCGTCTTCAACATCACTACCATTATGGAACTCTTTATCAGAAGAACATGATATAGATGATATACTGGACGTTCTGCTCAGTTTCTCTTCCTGATTTCCATAGCTGCCCTCTTTATCTTCTGCTCTTTTGTAGCCACTTTCAGACGCGTTTGGTTTAAAACTATGTGCAGCATGTAGGCAGTCGTTGTCAGCATTTACAGTTTTGTCCACTGTCTTCACTTCGTTTTTGCTAATGCTATCATCACAGTCACTATCAAAAAATGAGTGATCAACCTCCTCTTTTAGATCCCGAGGGCTGGACATGGCAGGCTAAACTTCCATGTAAATAAAATCTGAGAGACAAATGTTAGCCGTTAAAATTATTTCTACAACTGCGACACAACATCCACACAACACAACACAACACAACACAGGTACGGTAGTGTACGGTACTTGTTGTCAGTGAGTACTGTAGCCCCAGCTACGGAACGCCACGGTACACTAGGTTACAGTGTGGCTACTGTACTGTTATATCACACAGCCTTTGCAACGTTCTGTTATATATGACGCTAAATCGTGTTAATTAAATCTCAATGAATTCAACATCAGCCAACAACATTAACATTATACGGACGGTGTGACTGTGTTGTTATTATACTGGCACATACTATGTGCCAAATAGTAAAAACATTATCAACTGAGGCAGATCCGTGCGACAATCACTACAGTAGCCTACTTCATTAAAATGCGTGTCATCTTACATTTGCATTCAGTACGGTGTATGTAACTCTTCAATATAACGTTAGCTAAAGAACAGTAGGCAATAGATTACTATACGAGCGTTGTTAGGAACGTTTTCTTCGTCTACTACTTCTTCTATGGCGTTTAACGCGGTTGGCAAACCAGTTTATAGGTGCATTACCGCCACCGACTGGACTGGAGTGCGAGTCAGTAGATTAGGCATGAAATAATGAATAAAAAAGCAAATTATTTATATTCTATCAACTAAACCAGTGTCCTTTAAAAAATCGAAAATGCCATCAGACACCATATCCACATCTGTTCCTAGAATACCTGACACCGTAAAATCGTGGAACTGTGCTCTCAATAAAGCTTGCAAGGCGATCTCTACTACTGCGAAGTATTGCTGCCCCCCACAGGAATAGTTTAACACAATTTTTGCATTACAAACTATGCAACATATTACATGTTAAGTGTAATGTTGTCAATTAACCATTATCAACTCACATGCACATCAGATTATCTCAAATTTACTTTAATGCTCGACTTCAAATGTCAGATGAACTGGAGACAGAAATAAGTGAGATTGGTCACATTCAATAACAATTTAGCAATACCCATCAGTAAAAGAAACCAGACACCAGTTGGGGTTTCCTTGGAACTCGTATGTCCATAAATAAGAATATTATTGATTTGAAGTGCAATAATTCCCTGAAATTACAATATTACTATAATAACAACATAGTTAGACCTACAACTGACTAACATATAATATAAGGTTGGGAAAGACTGCATGAACCTGTCTGGTCACTGATACAATTTCCAGTACAATTAAGATTGGGCTGGAGATTGGAAGAGAAAAGGTAAGGTTTCTATGATAGCTGCATAAAAGGAAGTGTCTACAAAACTCAGTCCATACAAGGTTAAAGATATTGCAGTAATATAGTAGCCTACTCTAAGTAATACAGTACATGTACATATATATTGATATATACACTCACCTAAAGGATTATTAGGAACACCATACTAATACTGTGTTTGACCCCCTTTCGCCTTCAGAACT
>JAODUE010000850.1:0-12954 GCA_027564755.1 Amblyopsis hoosieri
TTTGCAAAAACATCAAGGTTTTTTCACTTTGCCATTATGGGTGTGTAGAATATTGGGGGGGGTAAGAGAGATTTGAAACCAACAAAGAAAAATACATATATATCATGAAATTACTGTAATGGACTGAATTATAACTTTCATCTAATAACTTAAATGAAAACAAATCAATTTAGTTTAATGCCGGTTCTCATTATTACCCATATTACCCAAGGAGATACTGCGGAGACTAGGCTGCACTGTATGCTTTTTCAACATGAATATTAGCATATAACTTGTCTATGTAAAGATATAGTGGAGTAATTGCATCCTGGGTACAGACATCACGCTCCCTCTGTGTGTGTTGTAATCTGACAGTGGATGTTAGTGCTGTGTCCAACAAGCGTTGTTTGGGTCTGAGATGTTAGTGCCACATCCAGTGGCAGACATGAGTCTACATGGATTTTTGAAGAAACGTCTTTCTGATGTACTAGGTATCCTTCAGGAGAGGAACGTTGCATCGCCTGCAAGCTGTGCGAAGCTATCTGCCCGGCTCAGGTATGCACACAGGGGATCGGTCCTTAAGGTATTATCTGTGCCATTGTGTTCAGACTCATTTTCTATTGTATTCGTTCAAATAATAAAAACAATGCAAAGATTAAATGCATCCTGTTCAATACACCAGACATTTTGCCTCAACGTTTGGGAGACTAGGTTAAATGACATTTGTGTGATATTATTTGAACATTAACGGTAGTTTCTGCCAATAAACAGCCAGCTCCTGTCTCCTGTAGGCCATCACCATCGAGGCAGAGCCCCGCTCTGATGGAAGTCGAAGGACGACTCGCTATGACATCGACATGACCAAATGTATTTACTGTGGCTTATGCCAGGAGGCCTGTCCTGTGGATGCCATCGTAGAGGTGTGTGTGTGGCTGTGTGTGCAGCTAAGATATTAGCTGTGTTGTCAAAACAGTGTCTGCATATTGGGATGCCAAAATGCATTGGTGTAATCATGCTGTCAAGAGTTTAGTGCAAAATGCCTGAATCATAGTTTTAAGTGACCTACCTTTTGTAAACTCCCTGCTCTGTCAACACAATCCTAAAACACAAAAAAAGCACAAACTATACAACTCCTTCCGGTCATGTATTCTTTTCTATTCTAAGTCTGAGATGACAAGACTTGCATCACTTGTCTTCAAACAAGTGGGCCTTCAAATTTGGTATATTACTGAATTTGAATAGATTGTAGAACAATAACTGCATTATAAGATCCCATGTTTTACATGTATTTTACATGTTATACATGTATTTAGCAGACATTTTAGCTATACTGAAAAGTTGTAAAGCATTGTGTACTGGAGGCCATTCATGGACAAAAATTGCTAGCTCCACCTGGAAGCGTAAGCGGGGTATAATAAGTAATCTGGTGCGAATAGCATATGCAATGCTATGCATCCAATACATACATCTCTCTTTCTCTCTGTCAGGGCCCTAACTTTGAGTTCTCCACCGAGACCCATGAAGAGCTGCTCTATAACAAGGAGAAGCTGCTCAACAATGGAGACAAGTGGGAGGCAGAGATTGCTGCGAACATACAAGCTGATTACCTCTACCGATAGACTCTACACACTGTACAGACCCCATAGCTTCTCCTCTGACATACACAACACATGCTCCTTACCTGCCATCATGGCAGTACTCATGACATCTGATGTCCAAATCTGGCTTCTGCTGGCTTCCACTGGCTAGTCCTCTAATCGGGACAGCTGCTGGCAGAATGAAACTGCCACCTGTCTGTTTTGGTTTAAGACACCGGGATCACTTTCCATCTATATGGCCTCAATACTGTAGGTGCTTGTAGGAAACGATGAGAGAATTCTTCACTCTCATGAAGGTCCTGAGACATTAAATCTTACTGTTTAAATTACATTTCCAATTTGACATTGCAAAAAGCACAGTATTTTGGAAGATGAGTACCAATATTCTATAATCAGATCCCCAAAGCTATGCACATTTATGGATTAAAGGTTTAAGTTTGGCATGTGAGACAGAATCTGAGGCATTTCACGATTATTCTGTTCTGTATTTCAAATTGGGCCTTTCCAGTGGTCTGACTTATTCATTTTATTTTAAGGCAGCATAAGAGATTGGCAACATGCTCAACTTCTATAGTGGGGCCTGACCTGCAGAGTCCAAGTGTATCAGCAGGGTTTTGTTTTGAAGATTGTACAAATGGTAAACACATGATTAAATAATTTAATGTTAAGTCCTGTTTTTAAACTGTCAATTCTTCTTGTGCAGAATTGTACCAGCTTTATTATGGTAATATTTGAATTTGAGTATTTAAAATGGAATGCAATTCTACACTTTTGGTTGTGAAACAGAGTAGGCTATAGTTTCATGAAATTGCACCATTGGATAAAGTGATAAACATTTATTTAATGCAGAATAGATATTTCAGACTACAAATATATATTTATTTTCAATAAACAGCTAAACATCGTGTTAAGCTAACAGTTGAGTTAATCATGTTAAAAATTGTATTTAACTTGTACAGAAGATATTAATGCTTGCATCCTTCGTGCACCTCAGTCTCATAATTAGTTGGATAAGGTGACATATTGGCATCTAATAGTAGGCTAGTAGTAGGCTAGATGTTATTGGTCTTTAGATATTCCATGCGCACTCTGTAAGACGAGCCAAGAAGCAGAAGCTGAAATGGAACTGGAGGATGTCGCACACTTTGGACCAAAAGTGCCCGGTTAGATGCTGAAAAAGTGTGTACTGGGCAAGCCAGTGGTCCAGCAGCTTCAGGACAACGAAGCCGGCGCAGGATAAAATCGCTAGCAACATGTGTCCCCGCGAGCGAGCATCTCCGTACCGGAGCTGTACGCGAAGTCCTTTGTACATAGCGAAAGCCACGTGACACCCAAGAGCCACTTCAAAACCTTTTTCGTGTACAAGCGCCAGGCCATAGCTGAGGATAGCGCACAATTCGGCCATGACCGAGTATCCCAGAAGCGATGCCGGGCCGTGCTCTATGAAGTGGCTCCACACCGGGACCCACGCGAAAATCGGTAAAGTGATCCACTGATCGAGTACAGCTGAAGGGCGCCGCAATGTGGCCAGGCGTGCCCATTGTACCGGCGCGTAAAAAACGGCCATCAGCGCAAATATTTCTTTCACATGTCGACTGTGTTTGGTTTCATTCGGATTCTGTCCGAACAGCCAATGCAAACCCATGAAAATATATCCTACGTTGATGAGGGAATTAAAAGGCATTGCCAGGAAACTTGGCAGACCGTCCACAACTTTTTCTGCGTAATGATCATAAGACAAATCGACCTCGACCTTATCAAACAAACGTGTATTTACCAAGGCGATACAAACCAGAAATGGAATCAAAAAGTGAAATAATGCCGCTTTCATGGTTAAATTCAGGGTTAAGCACAAAGCTTAATAATACTAATGCGTCAATTTTTCACTACTGTACAGGCCTATAGGATCCAAAGTACCAATTCATATTTTTCCGGATTCAGGATCAGGTGGTCAGAATGAAGGGTTTAGATTGGCTGCTGTGCATAGCCTATTACCCCTCTCTTAGGTATTTATTTTTTAGTAGCCTACCTCACAGAAAAACATTACAAATTGATTGCCTACAGTATCACATGAGCACATTAAATAAGTTTGAATTCAATTTGAAAACAATAACCATTAATAGGCCTAGACGCTTTCCTGAGAGCATGTTTTGTTTAGTTTTGATATTCCTGCTATTAAAGGAAGGTGTGTGTGCTAATAACCTATATGATTGTATGTGTTTTGCAGTTTGTTAGGCTATAGGCTATTAATAATCACAACATATTATTTATAATTTAACTGTTAACTATAATTTAACTGTTGTAGCCTAGCCCTATTTATTTTAGATGGGTTGTCATTGAGTGGTAAATAGATTTTTGCTGTATATCTAAAATACCATCCAAAGGCTAACCACAGTAACTGCGTATCTGGTAAAATTGTAGTTATTACTAAAAAATGAACTTCTTGATATCTGCTTTATCTTGTGACAAAGTTTCAGATTTCATTTTGTTTTAGGTTTTGAGAAAAATACATATAAAAATTGCAGTAACTACAAAACCTGACGGTAACCAAAGACAGACCGCAGTAACTACTGGCTTGCTTTCTCCATAAATGACTGAAGTTACTGCAGTCTCCCTTAGGATTCTATGCTCCACCCATCTACATTACTGTTACTCTTCTTGGGATACATTGACATTTGTCAAATATGCTACTGTAAAAAATAACTTAAGAGTATGCATATCCATTATATTAATTTAATATTTTAGTAAAATAGTTAAAACATTCCTGTGAACCGTGCATCAACAATCGATGCTGATGCAAAGTTATTAGGTTAGGTTATGCCAATAAGTATAAAATAAATAATATTAACACTGAAATGTGACATAACTTGAAAGTCTAAAATATTTAATACAAATTAAATTATTGCAACAAAATCTATGTGAATATTATGCAAAGCAGAATATAACAGAACACATTGCAGTTACTGCACAGCACTTTGCTTTGGTATTGCTATTCAAACCATGTAGGGAATGTGAAGACAGATTGCAGTAACTACCTTTTCAGGGTCAAAGGTTAAATCAATACAAG
Source organism: Amblyopsis hoosieri (assembly GCA_027564755.1). Taxonomy (NCBI): domain Eukaryota; kingdom Metazoa; phylum Chordata; class Actinopteri; order Percopsiformes; family Amblyopsidae; genus Amblyopsis; species Amblyopsis hoosieri. The sequence goes on from JAODUE010000850.1 coordinate 4,645, forward strand.
TTATTTCATGGATACCTATCTATTTAGTACTATAATAATCTACATGTAACCCACTTGGCTGGCCAGTTAAAACACTTTAAAGCAAATTTTCTCAGTTTCCCTGTTTGCATAGTTACTGCACATAGGCTTTGTAGGGCAGTATAGGCTGTCTCCGAAAGCACTATACTGTTTATAATATATAGAAAAAGCTAGTGTCTGGCTGGCTTTGGACCGTTTTTGACCCGCCCTTGTTGACCCGCCCGGGCGAGGTGGTGGGTGAGTGTCATCTAGACTAGACCCTGCGCAGGTTCTCTGCCTAAGACACGGCATCAATCCCCACCGCAACCCAGCGAATTGATGCCTAGCTTGGTTTGCCTGCACAGTCCAATTCAAGGCCTGTTGTTAAACAGCTGTCCTGGGACCGCCGGGAGGGACACTCCTCATACAGGGGAGACTGTGACAGCCACGCCTGGCGGCGTGCCAAAGTATCCGTTGACATTTAGACTACCAAGTTTCCTAGACAAGGCAAAGACCTGCAGGGACATGTCACTAAGAGACTGGGCCAGCAACACCACCTACAGGGGCCGAGGTCAGGTCAGACCTGTCTTAAATCTTTTGCCCCCTGTTGTCCAACAACAGTAGGTGTTTAGGACTTTCTCCTGAACAGTGAGGTCAGGTTAGACCGGGTCCCAGTCTATAGTCCCCTGCTGTCCAAAGATGGTAGTGGTCCAGGCAGTGGCGTAGTTACCGCCGGTGCAGCCACACTAGGGCCCGAGATGCTTGGGGGCCCGGTGATCCCAGCCTGGATCTGTATTATGCAGGCCACCGCTGCTCTGAAGAACAATGCGTCTCCCGATATTTATATTGTCTGTTACAAGCTGTTCTGTGAAGCACCTGGTTCTCAACAGGATAAAATACAGGACGACTAAATAGAGTCAAATTGACTATATATTTGGATAAGCCATACTATAGAAGCTAGATCTTATGTCAACTTACAGGTAGGCTGTCCCAATAACATCTTATTACCATGTCATTTTGATATGTAGATTTTTGCCTATAGTTGTTATCTATTATGCTAACTAATATTTCTTTGGAAACCATGTTCTGGTCTGTCGTTGAACCTTTTCATAGGGCCCGTAAATTTGTTTTGCACCTGGGCCTGTCCTGATATGCTGCTGGGTCAAGGACTTTGATCTGAGGTCATATTGATAGGAAGCGTCACTCTCTGGTTGCCAGAGCAAGTGAGTATGCTATAAGAGTATGCTATAAGCGCTCAAGAATATTTACATTCAAGCAGTCAACAAACTTAAAAGACAGTTGTAAATGTATACTGTACCATGCATACCCCAACAAGTATAACGTACCCCAAAGTACGCCATACTTGTTTCCAGACAGTCCATATACAGTTGTTCTCTGCTCAGACACAAGGGGAATGTTGTTGGCCCACTGTACCACAGCAGTAGAGGGTGGGGCAAGGACGACATACGCAGACCTCTGCTCTGCTCTCCATAGCTGTGTAAAAGTGTAATTGTTCAGTGCATGAACAAGAAACTATTGATGTGTGTGTGTATAACAAGTTCAGTCATAGGCACTCAGGCCTAGTTACTTTCTTCAGAAATTAAAATCACAACGTGGGGGAGCTACGGAGCTCCTTGGGACTAGTGCCCTACGATCAACGCATTGTTCGCGGCTTTGTCACCATCGCCAGGCCACTACACTGCCTCATGGAGAAGGGCCGGGGACCACGTCTGGGTATACTGCCTGGAGAGGAAGAAGGGCGTGTCCCCAAAGCTGTCGAGCCATTGGGTGGGGCCGTGTCTGGTGCTGGACCGCATTTTAGATATGGTGTACCGTGTGCGTCTGACGGCGCATGGTGGTCCTGCACCGGCTAGCACCTTACCAACCTCCTCGCCTGATCTCATCTGATTTCATGTTTTCCAACATATGTACACAGTGGATTAGGAGGGTAGGGCAAATCTGTGAGTGCCCTACTTGAATTGTGGAAACCAGATGCAGTCTGGAGAGGGGGGAGGTGGGCGGAAGAACACTGACAGCAGACGGTGAATGCAGCAACGCAGAGACAACTGGACTAGTTAACACATTAACTAAAATCTTTTACATGTTATTTTGTAAGATCATGATGTTATATTCAATTATATTACATAATATGTCTATATATATTTGCTTGCAGTACGTTCTCCTGCCACCAGGTGGGGCACTGCCCCACTAGCCCATAATTAAGCCATGCCCCTGCTCTCACGCATTCACCTTTAGAAGCATTTTTGCATTGTCTTGTTCTTGATTTGTTCTGTTTTAGCATAGGCCTATAGTAGACAGTTGATTACATGTTAAGATATTCTTTACTTTTAATTTCTTCTATTTATAAACACATTGCTAATGTGTGAAGATGCACAACACAAACACTGTTAGGCCATTGGCTGGCTCGCTTGACATTTTTGACTGTGACTAACAAATATGTCGACAATAACAGAACAGTCACTAATAGTTTTTCATAACACAAACAATATTGCATAGTTACTGAAAATAGTCCTATTCTTTTTTTTCCTTTTTAAAACTATTTGATCAAAAGTTAAATGCAAATACATATAAATAATAGTATATATTGTATATGTATGAGAGAGAGAGAGAGCAAACTATGCAGACAGAGAATGAGAATTCATGAATGAGTGATGGAAGCTGAACAGGTTTTGTCAGTTGTGACGACAGAGGTATATACTTTCTGTATAAAGAAAACCTGCAACAGAAGGAAATGAAGATGATAATAGACAATAGATCAGGGCAAATACTAAAAAGCATGAGTGGATATTATAATAACGAAGAGACTACAAAGACAGTCAGTAAATCAAAAACAATCAAAACTTTCTAGTGGTAAGAAATTACTTTTTTATTTATATATAGACAATTGCAAAGGTTGGGCAAAGTTATTGTTATTGATGGTGTGTCATATGGAGTATGATTGAGTAACAGTTGATAAAAAAGTAAAACGAAGTAAGTAAATATTTTTAAAGATGAAGTTATTAACATACTGTTTTGTTACTGACAAAATCCAGTTTTGGTGCAATGCATATGCTGTATAGGGAGAGAGTTTTGTCTGCACTTACAATTAATCTTAAATCTAAAAAAAAGAATGAATTTTACCTCCTCATCTAATAATGTCTATCTGTTAAATAAAATGTTTTTTGAAAAAACGATATCTCCTCACTCATCTATTCAATTTCTTCATTTCTATTGAAATGTAAGATTACCAAGAATGTACACATGGAATCGCCTGAAAAGCATTTGGAGGATCAAGATATAGACAGTGTTACTTTAAATTCAGACCTACAGATTTCCACCACGAGCAAATCAAATGAATCCTCACCTGTTATTATTCCTAAATGGGAAAAAAGAAAGCCACTACCCTCTCCTCCACTGATGCCTAGACTTCTAATTTCTCTCCCAGTCCTACCCAAGACTCAACATAGGCCTCCTGTGAAAGCTTTAAGCAAAGTGTTGGAATCACAATTGACTGGACCTAACATGGTAGTTAATCCTGTGACCACTTTTTACAAGCAGGACTCCTCAGTCATGGGGAAAACTACATGCCAAGACCTAGACCTCATCTCAACCGTGGAAATACTTGTGGAAGTTACTCTGCCAAAGCATTCTTCTATATTGGGACAAGTTCAAGACAAGAATTCAGGCTTGAATGCCAAACCTAGTGGAGACCCTGGAAATAAGTCTCAACTCACAGCAGGAAACAGAAGCTCTACTTCTGCAACAGAGTCAAAGGTGACAAAGAAACCCCCAAAACCTCCCCCAAAACCTACAAAACCTCCTAGACTTTTCAATGCGGCAGCATTGCATGAAATGGAGAGAATAGAAATAATAAACATGAAATATACAAAAAATAGGAAGAAACAGACAATGACAGACAGAGAAAATACTGAGAAATCAGAGAAACCTTTGGTAAGTACACATCCAAAACAAAATACACCATTTGATTTAGAGAAGGATAAGGAGGCAATGAGTGAACGTGGATTTGAAGTGAAGGAGAAAGGGAAGAAAAATAAAGAATATAACGATTTTGCATCACTTATTACAGAACATTCTTCCCAAGGAGAAACATTAATGGGTGCTATCCCCAAGCCCTCAGGTGTTCAGGAAGTCAGTCAGACCAGGGGTAGAGAAGCACCCTTTCCCAAACCCCCTCGGAAAAACAGATCTATCCAAAGTTTACACCCTGAGCTTAAAACCCCCTGTTCACAGTCTCACCAATCCGAGGGACAAAGCCCAGAATATGTTGTACATTGTGGACGTCTTGCTGTAGGAGAACCAAACACTTTGCTTTCTCCTTTGAAGATGAAGACAGTTTGCGAAAAAGAAGAACACAGTCCAACACATCTGTCAAGCCATCATGAGCAGCACACAGAAAATACAACTCACAGCTCTGTGGATCCATTTCGACAACCCCAGATGATTTCCACACCTCCTGAAATCTGTGTATCATTGGTAGATCACGACCACGAGAACATTGCAGTCACCACTATCCATCTGGAACAGACAGAGGTTGATGGGACTGACTTAAACACAGAACAGGGACATTTACAAGCAGATAGGAAATATTTAGAGGGCTCTCAAGAAGCTAGTGCTCTTTCAGATGTAGAAATAAGGCCTCCAAACAAAAAGAACAAGTCAACACAAAAAGCAGAATGTCCCAAGATGATGGCAAAAGCAAGCGAAGGTAAACCTAAGAAGAGAGCAAAGAAAGCAGGTCATGAGAAAAAGAGGGTACAAGGAGAGACTATTGAACTGGCCTTGGTAAGCATTATCCAAATCCTTTCAGACAACGCATCTTAATGTTTATGGTGTAAACATGTATGTAGTGACAGGCTTTTTTCCACGCTAATATCAGTAAAGCACAGTAGGCTATACAGTGTGCCGAGAACTCAAACACAGCAGGATTCATAGCCCTATTCTCAATCGATTTAAGGATCGGGCTTCAACAGTGGAACAGACACTACAGACAATCAATCTGATAGTGTAATAAGGCTGCAAATTAACATGTTCATATTTCACACTCAACCATTGTGCATAATCAAGGAAAGGGCCCGTCTGCGGGAAGGAGTGATGACACAAGAGCAAGAAGGGATAACTGACCAGTCACTGTCGAGTGATGGGTCAAGCCGTACCAACACAATAGACAAAATGTTGAAAAGACAAAGCGGAAGCATCAGGAGGTGAACTGTGCATACACAAATAGACTGACACAAACAAACACATAATGCTAGTAAGTGGGTAACACAGTTGAGGAACTCCCATCCACATGGCCCTACTGATTGTGTTCTATCAATGCTCACAATGTATTCCCTAGACTGTATTCACTCAGTGGTTTACAATACTTTTCAAAAACAAGACAAATGTTGTAAGGTGACTCAGTGAAACAATTTCCCCACACAGCAAGAACTAGCCAGAGAAAGCTACTGTAAGCTACTGTTAAGTATGAGGAAATGCAGGCATACACTTTTTGTTCCTTGTGTGGATCAATGTATTTGAAATGCAGAGGATTAACGTGCTATCTGACTTGACTACCAAACCAGTATAAGAAAATATCACTATACTAACATAAGTGTTAATTGCTATACTCATTTAGGACATTGTCCGTTTCTCTAGTCCATTTGGCTCCTTCAAGATGTGTGAGCCATTCAGTCTGGTGGAGGACATTCTATCAAGCGAAGAATGGTCACAGTTCCTGCAGCCAATGAACCAAAGTCCCTCAACTCTGGACCAATCGGATTCAGGGGAAACCTATAGCCCTATTTTGTGCAACCAATCAAAAACTGAGACAGATTTGATCCTTTATGAGGATGTTTTGGATTGTAATGATGACAAGTATGAGTATGTTTCTCCACCAGATATAAGTTTCATTAAAGATAACCAATCAGAGGTGAAGAGACAGAAAGATAATAAAAGTGTTTCCCCTGCCATGCCACAAATACGTGAAATTAGTAAGTATTATAGCCACAAAGAACACAATGATTGTTGTGAGCTGAGCTTAGACCCAAATTGCAAGTTTATGCTTGTGTGGGGCAAATGTGTGTATACTTTGATTTGGGGAAGAAAACCAGAGAATTACATTTCTTCCGCTACTCTAAATTGCTTTAAGTGCTCTTTGGTAACTGGTTGTATATTTGTAACCAAATATGATTCAAATATAGTTCCCCTCACATCTGTACAGGCCTCAGCACTACACGAATGGCTGACTGGACAGACATGAAGGTGCATGTACTTCCAGATTACACTGGCACTGACTTCCCTGCTCTCAAGGTTGGCCTAAAACTCATAATGAAAATGCACTGTATGAACTACTGGCGAACATTCACAAAAACACAAATTTGAATATGCCTAGGATAATACTCTCATGTAAACCTATCCCTGATAGCTAAATACTGTAATGAGGAGTGAAATGGCGCACATTGGTTTCTGGGACAGTCTATTATGCATCTAATGTTAATGCACCTATACTGAGGATTTAAATCAGCTTTTTTTAAGACAAATGTTTATCAAATGTTCATTGTAAATTATTTCACAAATCAGAATATTGAATACATTGATCACAGCAGAAAAAAACTATTGAGGATTTAAATAAGAAAGGTCTCCCTTTACTTACTGTCTCTTGTGTTCCCAACCCATTCTGTGTTATCTATCTGTCTCTCTCGTTCTCCAGTCTGAAGCGGTTCTGGACAGTTCTGTTCAGAAGTATCGTATCAGGCTGAGCAAAAAGAGGAAGCACAGACCGCCACAGGTCATAAGGAAAAGTAAGTCAGACAGCCTGTCTCAGGGTCACGGTATACAAATCATCGGGGGTCTGTCTGCTGTATGAGTGGCACCATAGTGTATACCCACTCTCCTATAGAACATGTGGGAAAACTCTCCTGATACACTCTTGTCTACGGTTGCTGAACAATGTGGTTTACATATGCAGGAACCTTTGTTTGGATCATGTTTTTTGAATGTAATGTAGCTATGCTGAATCAAATGTATCAGAATTGGGTTCAACAAGCAGCAGATGAAAATATAAAATGATACTAAAGAAAATGTTGTTGTTATTAGTATAATGTGTTTCTGGGTGTTTCCATTTAATAATCAGCTATTTGCTGGTATTTGGTATTTCCAGACCCCGTTCATTTGAAGTATACTGGCGTTTAATGCCATGAACCTGTCATGAAATAAGTGGAAGAAAAGCGTTAGTTTAGAGCTAATTTATATAGTACAGTCAATATGTTTTTAATAAAACATTGTCTAATACCGGTTAAAATACATACCACTGACTGTCCTGTCTATTTATTCTTCTTTTCTTTACAGGCATTATCTTCCCCTCCTCTGTCTCTCAAGTGTTTCCCTCGTCGGTCTTCTATTCAATCCCCCCCCCTGTTGGGGAAGAGGCTGTTGAGTCAGAGGAGGTCCCTACAGCCAAGGTTAGTGTAGGCTAAACTGAATAATCATCCTGGTTTGTAAAGCATTTATTTAGCTCTTTAAGGCCTCTGCTTCACAATTGTGCTAAATGCCTCCATGAATGATCACTGTCTTAAATAAAAACATACGGTATATTTGTATATTTTGTGCCCCTAAAGCTAAACCACCCCACATATGCATACATCAAATGCAGCTACATACACTAGATACATTGCATACATCCCAAGACAAATGTAATTACATAGACACTGTCACAATAATGCAAGTCAAAAACAAACAGATTATATAAATCCACATAAATATTGCTACTAATTACCATAAAATATACATGATGACATGAATAATATAACATTTTGTGATATCTTATTTCTATGTATCTTATTGTGTGTTTTGCATCTAATTACACACTGTCTCTCTGCCTCAGCCTGAAGGTAGCAGCCCAAAGTCCATGACGGTGTTGAAGGATAAGATCAAGATGAAAGCAGCACAAACAAAGGAGAAGATCAGAGGGAAGACACCTGCGGCGGTGCCTAATTAGCATCCCAGCTTAGCCTTGTAGAACAACTTCCACCAATCCGATATTGGGATCTTTCAACATGGACACATGTCATCACCTGGGCTGAGTGTATCCAGACAAGGAGAGTAAAACAATGTGCTATCAACACTGCCTCACAAGCCTTTTGTGTCTGTTTTGTAATAACCCTCTTTTGGAAATAATGATTAAATTAATATTTTCACTATAATGTAACAATTTATTTTATGATATCATACACTTATTAGCAGTGTTGGGCAAGCTACATTGAAAATGTAGTGAGCTGAGCTACCAGTTACTCTACGTTAAATTAAGCTTCACTA
>JAODUE010000851.1:0-12952 GCA_027564755.1 Amblyopsis hoosieri
ATATATAATTATAATTATTATAGTCCTCATACTGTAAGTATGCCAAATATAAATCAATATTTATATTAATAATTTGCTTACCCTAATATGATTATTATAGCCAAAGTAATTGGGGCTTGCCAATATCTCAAATAGAAATATATAAGGCAGCATTTAATATTAAAACAACATTTTTCTTCTACATTTCCCAAAGCTACATATGATGCTCTAACCACCCTACATGAATCAAATCTGTCCAGAGCAGAACTACTACATAACCCATAATAAGCCTTTTAAAGAAACATAAGAGTGTATCATTAGTGTTCATATCATTTGTCTGCGGGGCTTTACTTGACTGACATTAATGTCCCCGAAATTATTTTAGTTGTCTTCTCCCACACACCAGTGGAGAAACACAATGGAGTACAATGGAAGGGGTAGAGTACTGTGGTCTGATAAGAGTCATACCATCATGGCAGTGGCACTTTGACATACAATATAGTAGAAGAGAGCAAGATGGAGAAAGAGGCTTTAGCCTGGGGGAACACAAGAGAGGAAAGGCAGAAGGAGAAGAAGATATATAGAGATGTGGAGCAGGGTGCACATGCTGCCTCCAGCTCTCTCGTCCGATAAGTGTGTGTCAGTCAGACAAGATGGACACGTCTGCACATGCAAGCTTACTGTACCTACAGTATAGAAGCCTCTACCGGCTACACCGTATGTCTCTACCAATACATCCATCTATCTAAATTAATCCAAAACACCTGATGGATCCTGTAGAAACAGCACACTTCAGTTGTGTCAAAAGAATAGTCTGGTGGCACAGAAATGACATACCCTAACTAGTGTCACATCTAAGATTAACCCACTGCCTGTCTCTCAACAGCCAAGGCCCTGTCTTCCACCTTTCATTCTGAACTTCACAGCTTTCCCTGCAGGCACTTCTCTGACTATAACCTCTCACTGATCTCACAGGCCTTTGTTTTGCCAGGTATCTACAGGGAAGTCGTTTAAGCATTTGACTTAGATCACACATGGCCGTATTCTCTTCAGAGCCGTTTCTTCAAGTAGTTCACTTGATGTGAATATATTTTAGATTAAGATCAAATATTATTATTTTATTGTGAGAAGATGAAAGTCATAGCCTGAGGAATTTACTCTTAAACTAAACTTCATATAGTAAATCATGAGTATAATACACAATTTAACATGTGATAACTGCCTTCATACAGTTATATACAATTTACTAACTAACTAAAGAAAACAATTAACAGGAATATGCACATGTAAATACAGAGCAACCATAAGCCAAAAGAGGGGACAGTTTTAGCCTCCAAGACTAACCTTAGCGGTGGAGGCAAGTGTCTCCGCTTATTGGTGGGCATCTACAAATGTGTGTTCCTTCAACACTGATGTTGAATCTTCAGTTCTAAGCAAACTGCCAAGTTGTACAGATACAGCACAATAGAAGTCAGGAGGGGGACAAAGAAGCTTAGGATATTCTGCAGCTCTCTACATCAAAAAATATATAATTTTGGGTGAAAATACCAGTACAATCTGATCTGTATTTATAAATACGTGTTTTCCGACAAGTTTCTTTTTATAATTTAATATATTATCACTTCAATCGCAGACTGAACTACAGTATTGGCTTTATTTGCATTAATTACAATCAGTTTATTTGTAGTTAATTCAACGATTTATTTGTTAGTTTAGCCATTTTCTACCAGTAAACTGTACAGCCAAGCTCTCTTGTTGAAAAGTGCTGTCTGTTTAATGGATTCACGCTCATTGAGACACCCCCAGTGGCGAGTCTCCCTTTGTCTTGTTATTTTGTGTCTTTTTGGGTGGTGTTATCAGCTTTTCAACTGGGTAACACAGATATCTCAGCATACCATAGTGAGAAAAGTAAAATGACATACACCTCCCTTTAAGTGAAATAAGCGAATGATCTAGCAATACAACAAGCATTTCCACTGCTCAGCTTCATCTGCTTATGTTATGCTGACAAATATTGAAAGATATCTGGCTACAATCGTCCTAAAAGTAAAAACGATGATACCAAGTTGTCTCAGTTGGCCTGGGCCCATTTAGACACGCGTGTGTGGTCTGCCGTTTGCCTTCTGCTGGGAAAGACATTCAAGTTGAGAGGGGAGAGGAGCGAGACAGGACGAAGCCTGTTCTCTGCTATCTGATCCTAGTGTCTTGAGTGAGGTGGTAAAAGACTTCAAACGTTTGTTCAGGCTTAAACAAATCCAATATATGATTCGTGTGATATCCCACATCTTGAGATCTCTCCCATCTTCAAATGTGTAGTGTGCAAAAGAACAAACCCTTCAAAAATGTTCACCCCTCGTGAAATTATTTAACAATGTCACGAGCAAGATTTTTTGCATGTGTTTCCTTTGTTTGAAGGAAAGTGTTTACGTGTGTATGTAATATGCCAAACTGGATCTACCAGAACTCAGTTCAAGATAGTAATAAAAACAGAAAAATAACTGTAAAATATTTTATATATAGATACAAATTTTAATTTGCAAGCAGAATGTTTTCATTTGAAGTACTACTGTATGCTTGACATAGTTAGGGGGAAGGCATGCATGCAATAGTGTTCCGGAAGACAGCAGGACCTACGTACTTGGGGCGTTTACTGCTTACTATTCATTTAATGTGCTATGGGTCTTTTTTACAGGAACTTCCCTGGGCTGTTGACACCCTTCAAAGTAACAGTATGTGTGGGGCTGGACTTGCAAAAGGATGAAAGCAGCCTTTAGTGTGATGTGTAAATCCGTGAGGGATTTAGTTAACAGGTTCGATGTTCAACGTGTGCCAAATAAATCAGCGGTGACACATACTTGGTCAAAGACTGTGAGCTTGTTAGGAAGGAAGTAATCGCATTATGTGCTGGCAGTACAATAAAGTGAATTTATGACACATATCCATGTGAGCTGTATTTCTGTTGTGAAATTCTATAGATATTTGACCTACTTAGAGCCATTCTTCTATGCCCCTATTGTTTTCTGTCTCGATATACTGTAGATTGTTGCAACTTTGTACAAACCATTTCCAAAACATCCACCTTCCAAAGTGGTGAAGGAATGATTAATGGTTGAAAATACATTCACGTGTGCTGGATGTCTATCACATTATAGCATTGTGCTGTGAGTCCTGCTGACAATGGAGTAGTTCTTATACTTGAGGCATTTCATGATGAGCGGAGGCAAAGCACTAATTACATGTAGTATAATATACAACAGTACATACAGTATATCTTACGCTAGGGAATGAGCAAGACACACAGATATTTCCTCATCAGGAAACACCCCAAACAACACCCATTCCCCTGTTCTGGCACCCCGACCTCCACCATTCCATCACCCAATCCCTCCTCTTTGTCCTTTGGTCTAATGAACGCCAACAGACCCCCTGGTCTAATAAGAGAAACCTAAACATACCCAATCAAGATGTGGGGAACCGTGAAGGTGCCTGAATCACTGGGGGAAGGGCGGGGGTTGGCTTGTTTTCAAGATGGAAAGCTACACAAATTCCCCCAAAGAATGAATGACAGGGGTGTGCGTTTCTGTGTGTGTGTGTGTGAGTGCAGTCTCTGCAGGGCCTATCATTGCCAGACAACACAGTGAGGGCCGAGCCTCTTTCTCTCTTTTCCTCAACGCTTTCCTTCCCTCTGCTTCTCTCCCTCCTCCCCCCTTCTCTATTTCCAGCTGTTTTGGAGCAAGGGCGCATGCATGCATGCAGCCGGTCCCGGGGAAGAGTTCTCCGCCAATTGTTTCAGTCCCTGAGAGCTAGGAACGCGGTGGGCCGACCCCTCCCTTCTCTCTTCCCCCTTTCCGTCTCTCCTCTCTCCTCCACTCCTCACTCTCATCTCCTCCCCTCCCTCTCCTCCTCTCTCTCTCCACCTCTCCTCTCTCCTCCCCTTGCCGTGACAGTGCACACCTGCTTGCTCTTGGCTTCACGCACTCCCAGTTCAATTACGTCGTATAGCGCCCACAGGCCCTCGCAGGCATCTGCACTCACTTTCACCCGCGACTGGATTTTGGGACTCAAAGCTGTTCTCGTGCACTCTGCTCTCGTCCAAGTGCTTCTACTGAGACCAGGTAGGGCAGCGTCTTTTTAGCGCCTTTTTAGAACTGTCTGTCTGGATGGAGGGAGATTTTTTGGAGGGAAAATTTACTGGAATGAATGATAAGTAAGGTGGGAAGTTGCATTGCTGACTTGTGAAGTTCATTTTGTAGTTGCAGTGTGTGGGAAAAGAGTGTAGATTACTAATTGTGAATGTTTATTTAACTTTAAAGTAAATTAAAATCAATTTATTGCTATGCCTTCAGCATCTGCTGATGCCGTAGAGTGCCTCAGTGTGTCTGTTTCTGTGTGAGTGCTGTTGCATATTATGTGCTTATACTATTATGTGTTGAGTGTACCATCTTATGTCAGTATGTCAGTTCATATCTCACAATGTAGCTTCTCTCGCCAGGTCATAGTCACATAGCAGTCTCAGAGACTCAAGTAATCATTGCCAGTCCATGTATCTATCAAACCCCCGATTAGCAAAGGGGGTGTGGTGTACTGTTGATACTGGTACCTCTCTACTTTATCACAAAGCAAATACACTATATTTTAGTTTCTTTTGACGTTTTCCAGTGTAGCCACGATAGCTTAGCATGTTATTTATTCAGCGGTGTCTCGGTTTATTTATTTGTGGTTGCAATGGGGATTTTTGTTTTGTTTTGACATACTTTGTAGTTTGTTTGGATGCAACCCATATGTTAATACCTTACCCCAGCCAAAAGCCAGGGATGGGCTGGTTTTAATCAACTTTCTTATTGCCTATGATGTGTCTTTAAATTACTTTGAATGGAAGGTGTGCACTGGATGTTATATTTCTATGAACCACCAACCTGTCTCTCGTCTTCTTTTGGTGTTTTATTGTTCCTGGCTTCAGTGAGAAAGCCATTACGCTTATGACTGCTAGTCTTCTTACTTGCTGCTCTTTTCACTGCTTTCCCGACTTGTTTTTAGGTTTCTTTCATTCACTCTCCCTCTCATTCTCTCTGGGATCTGGGCATTTGAGGCAAGGAAAAAAGGAACGCTGAATTAACAACAAGGATTGCTTTGTGTTGATTCAGTTCGTTACTGTTTTTCAAACCTCTCATTGGAAAAGCCTGTGCTTCTCAGACTTTCCATGTGAGCAGTTCATCTGGGAGTGCAAGCAGACAGTTTCAAGCCCGAGCCCCCAATCTTTTATCTGTCGTCTTGTAGCTCTGTTTCTCATCAGCAGACCTTTTTGAACCCATTATTATCATAGAAGCAGAACAGGCCAATTGCCATGGGCAACTAAAATAGAGAGGCTTTGAGAGGGAAAAGAAAAGAGAAGAAAAGAAAAGGGGCATGGCAATACATAACCTATTAATGGTAGCTTCCTCTTATTAAAATAAAGCAGATGGCTTTCCAGCAAGTCAATGCACAGCTCTCAACAAACATTTAACATTTCTACTGCTAGCAGGTCAAAAGTAATAGAAGTGCACTGCATGGCATTGGATTTATTGAAATGGTAACACAGAGACAAGTATAATATAATATAATATAATATAATATAATATAATATAATAGAAAAGCCGATACTGATACTAATACTTACCATAAGCAACTTTTTAACTTTTAGACGTGCTTCCCACAGAGCTTCTATATTAATTTAAATTGTAGACCGATGTTTAATATGGAGTTAGTGTGGCATGTTTAAAGCAGACAAGGCCCAGATGCTTACCCAGGGCATCATTTCCCCATCTGGACTTTAACTTTCTGGGTTGAGAGAGCAGCAGATGAACAATAGAGCTCAATGGACATTAGCCATATATTTTATCCATTCAAAAAGTTCCACATGCCAAGCTCCAGGCCAAGATGTAAACTGTGCAAGGGTCAGAGAGGAACAAAATGCCACAAGCTTTGAGACTTAAGGGGAGGCAAAGGAAATACAAAAAACAGGGAGAGGTTTGAGGATCCTGTCAGTTTTGGGTCAGGGTCTTTTCTCATGAAACATCTGACATGTGGTGCAACAGTCCATAGGTTGACCTAGAGACCCCGGAGTGATGAGGAGTTGTCCATGCAGATGTCCTCATGGGATTCATGAATACAATGTGATTTACACCGGGCACATACAGTACAGTACTATCAAGGGGGGGTAGTATTTTGAGCCAAATTTTTCTTCCCTACAGAGTTGACCACTTAAGAGGATAGTTTTCCAAACAAGACTGACTTGCAGTGCTCGTGTTTCAGCCTTTTGGCCTAAAAGTTGTTTGTTGGCAGTGTCTGCACATTTTACAGTATGATGTACATATAATAACTATGAAAAGCCCCTCAATGTGTCAAAAAGAAAATAGATTTAAGGCAAATGCTCCCAGAAAAAATTTATAAAAAATTGGCATTGAGTGCATTTTTTTCTTCCATTGTGCAATTAATTATAGCATTCTTTGACCATATATGCATACGTGGAGTGTTTGTGGTTGTTTGGGGCTTATTGACATGGGGACTGCTTTAAAGGGTGCACACGTGTTTTAAATGTCCTGTAGGCTTGTAAATACCTACAAATGATTTATAGCTGAGAAGCAGACCAGGTCTGTGGAGAGTTTGTGGGAGATGGCGGACCACTGTGGGCTAATGTGTCTGTGCGTATGTGTGTGTGTGTGTGCGCGTGGCGGGGGGGTAGGGTTTTCATTTTTCCCGCAAAGCGTGCGTCCTTTTCCCCAATGCAACACAGCAGAGAGCTATGGGCTGGTGATGTATGAGGCACTGTGGGCGGTTCATTAATTGTACGCGGCGACCATAGAGGGTGACAGGGCAGCGGTCCCCGGCCTCGCCGTAGCAGGATCTGTGTCTCTAATCTGGGAACAATTAGACAGGCTTGTGTGGGAGGCTGATGTGCGAGAGCGCAGGGCGGGTAAAGGAATGTTGATATAGGAAATGTCAACCGCCACCCCTACAGACATGGGATGTCTGAAGAAGTCTTCTGGGAGGAGAGGAGATAACATAATATGAAGGGAGATATAGGGACAGCGCATGTTTGGAACTCTCTATCTCTCTCCCACCCTCCCCTCCTCCCGCTCTCTCTTCATCTCTCTCTCTCTCTCTCTCTCTCTCTCTCTCTCTTGCCCTGAATGTTTTAGATGTCTCCCTGCTCCAACACACCTGATTCGAATGAGTGAGTCGTTAGAAGCCTGATAACGACCCAGTCATTAGAATCAGGTGTGTTGAAGCATCTAAAACATGCAGGGCAGGCGCCCTCCAGGACTGGAATTGAATAGCCCTGCTCTACAGTATCTGCAGAAGGCCGTGCTGTGCTGTGTTTGTTTATGTTTACATGCACAGGGCATACACCATGCTGTACAACACTATGAGTGTACTGCACTGCGTTTGGAAGCTGTATTAGACATACAGTACAGTACATTAGGTGAAGACAGTGGCTGTAAATAGGGTCTGCCCTACTTTTATATGCAAGCTGGCAAAGGGTCACATCCCTCTGGGTCCAGGGACATTACTGTACAGTATGTGAGAGCCACTTAATATACATAGATTTACAGTATCTTACAATTAATGCAACTGCAGACCTAATTGTGCATATAAATACTAATCTATCCTGGAATATGAAATAACACATTTTTACAATTTCAATTAAAGCAGGGTCAGTCATTCCCGAGAATGCTTGCTAATTTCGAACTCAAATCAAAACAATATCCCTCCACAGCGCACATTGAAATGCATTGTGAGGCAATGTGTAATACTTTGGTAGTACTACGGCTTTGTTGTTGTGAGCAGTGTTCCTATTTATGGAGCAAGGTCTGTGTAGCAGTATCTTATTATTTGTTTCAACTCGCACAGAGAACGGTAAACTAGGAGATATTTGTTGAATAAGACAAAAAGTGTATTAGCTTACAATTAGCTTGCAATGGCTGATTACACCTTTAATATGCTATAGATTGTTCTATCACAGACTGTGTTATTGAATCAATGAGATAAAATCAGTCAAATGTCAAATATTGTACATTATATAAACATATTGTCTGTGTAAAAACTGTCCAAGCATACAACAATGAAACAGAAATAAAACAGAACAGAATAAAAAAAAAGTGGCCTGCATTTTTTTGTCATATACTGTAAAACCACTTCCCAATGTATTGCCGCCTTAGCATGCCACAGTTATTCACAACAGGTTATTGTAACTGCATGGAGGAAAACATGGTTGGTCCATCCTAAACAAAGCAGAAAAACCGATACGGTTAGTTGAAAGCAGACATTTTTTGCTAGCTTCCAGGCAGTAGTCTTTCATCTTGAGAACTTTTCTTAAGTTATGCAGTAGAGGCAGCGAGACCTAGCTGTACAGTATGCATCATTTGAAAGAATAAGAAAGGCTAGCACTGGCCAGATTTGGACATGCATGGTCAAAATCATGTTCCAGCATGCAGTGGTGTTAGCCCTCAAGGTGCAGTTCACACACCACACACACACACACACACACACACACACACACACACACACACACACACACACACACACACACACACACACACAGGCATGCACAAGCACACAGCAGACGTGGGAAGTAACTAAGTACAAATATTTAAACTTTATACTAGGCTTAAGTAGAACTTAAGTATTTGTGCGGCTCTGATTCTTGGCAAATGCGTTGACTTGTGCCAACTTAATATTAATATTATATTATATTAGTATTATATTTATGACGTGAGGTTCAATTAGCTTTGTACAGAAACAGCTGGTAGAAATGTCATTCAAAGGGGATACGTTTTACCTTTATACTTTGAGTAGGCTACATGTCGCGCAAATCAAAAAATGTTTTCCCCCAGTACTGCCTTTTTCCCCAGTGTCTGTACTTCTACTTGAGTTGTGTGCACTTTTTCCACTTGCACACACACACACACACACACACAACTTCATTCCAT
Source organism: Amblyopsis hoosieri (assembly GCA_027564755.1). NCBI lineage: Eukaryota > Metazoa > Chordata > Actinopteri > Percopsiformes > Amblyopsidae > Amblyopsis > Amblyopsis hoosieri. Next base: position 8,949 of record JAODUE010000851.1, read on the forward strand.
GTATATTTAAGGAGACTCAGTAGAATCTGTAATGGGACGTGTGAAACCCTGAATATCACTGCTTCTATTTTGGTTCTGATTGATACACTGAATACGTCTGAACTGGTAATGACAGCAATGATGCCAGAGGCACAGCATGTCGGCTGTGGTTTTTGCTAGCTGTGAAACTTCCCATGAATATCCAGTAACATGTACACTCATCAATCTGACAGAATACAGCTCACTGTCTAAACGTAACATAATGTTTCATGCTAGGGGTAGAGAAGGGTATAGAGGAGTAGAGATGATGAACACCTTTGTTATGCTGGTGTAAACTACAATTGTACATAAATCAAGGAGTGGATCTTAAAGCTCATTGTTCTTGTCCAGGTCAAGTGCCATGCTCGAGAACAGGCCGCATCCTTTCTTAGACTTTCAACAAACAATTGTATTGCCAGAAATACAGAAATCCAACTTACAGCTTCAATCTGAAACACATTCCATGACACTAACAAAACCTATAATCATCCTACTCGGATGATGGCAATAGTGTTTTCCTGCAGCTACAGTTAGTGTCAGCTATGACCTTAAAAAACACAAATCTATTGTTTTCACTTTTTCCCTTTATTTTGAAGTTCTTGTTTTACTTTAAGGAAACATTTCTAAGGCTCAATTATGGCTCACTAAGTAGCTGGCAGTAATTATATGTTCTGGTCTATGTAGTAAAAACAGGATTGTTTATTTTTTGCAGAACTGTATTGTCAAAGTTCTCTTTGAGTCAGTCTGGTTTGCATTGACAGTCACTGAAATGTTTATGGACAAAGATAATTGGTTGGGACAGCAGGAAGTCATCTTTTAACATTGATCCCTGTACATCGCTGCCTGTTTCTCTGTTTCTGTGAATCTGTGTTTGGCTAAATATGAGTCAGCCATAGGAGACTGAGCTAGGCAGTTTGTCAAAGTTTATATGCAAATGAACATACAGTAACAGAATCCTATGTTTATCATCCTTGGGTTGAGTTGGGTCAACTTGTTTAGACACAAACATATGCAGAAAGTTTTCCAGACCTGGATTTAGCATAGTATACAAGACTACAAGAAAGAAAGATCTCCATTAAAAAAGGTCCATAGGACTAGCCTTAATACATCTGAGGCCATAATTTTCAATTTAAGTTTTAAAACACGTATTTGAAAAGCTAAGACTATTGAAACAACATTCCCAGCTAGTCAAATATTGCAGCTTGGTCAATGGCCTTTCTCGTCAATTTTTGAAGCGCTAGAAAGCCCTTGGCGTTTTAGGATGAAGACTTCAGTCATTGATCGTTACGGCAAGACTACGGAGTTACCACCAATCAATATACAATCGTGTTAAATTGTAATTACTTGAAATCATAGGCTACACACAGCCTATACCCGAAATATAACTGAAACGATTTAATTTGATGATTTCAGGTAAATACATTTGAACATATCTTGATTGTATATTGATTATTTATCTAAAACCAGGAGCGAATACGAGAATAAGAGATTACCATACTCCAAGATTTAAAATCCAAGACTTAAAATCCAAGTCCAATCTAGAGTATGTTTATTACACTGTACTCTAATAGTGTTTATACAGTCCCTGGTTTCATGCTGACAGGGTACTGTATAAGGTACAGTAACAGCAATTCCAAGACCTTTCTAAAAGACGTTGCAAACCTCTACGCAGGCAAGCGGTGCAACAGTACTGTAGCTGTACAGTATGGCTAGGCAGTGGGCAGCTTGTGGGATAGAACTATAATTACCTCTCGTGTTATGAAGGACTGTGAGCAGCAATCCCCATGACCTGATGAAACCCTGAGAGCTGGCCTTTACACTATAGCTGTGCTGTTCTGGATGGCTATTATATGTTTATATTTCTGTCTTACTTGTTACAGACATGACAGACTCCACTTTGAGTGTCCGGTAGGTTGAAAAAGTGCTAAATAAATTGAGTCCATTCACCATGCACACAGACTCACAAGACAAATTCAGTGTCCAGTTGCTGTCATCTCTTATGGTGGTTTTGGTTCAGTGTCAAGGTCTAAGGTTAAGGTCAGGGTACACTTCACAACCAACCGCTCCCAGGCTGTTTGCTCGCTGCTGTGACTTCGATCAGCCCTTCAATTACTGCAGGATCAAAACGCAGGGAGGAACGCTGGCCTCTATCGATGACATGGCAGGCTGCCGTGCGTGCATGTGTGTGTGCATGTGTGCGTGCGTGTGAACGCAGACATGATAGGTCAGTGAGTTTGTAGCCTGCAGTGTGTGTGTGTGTGCATAATAGGTCAGTGAGTTTGTGTGTGAGTATGTACTGTACTATAATGTATATTCACACAATATGTGTTTGCTGTGTGTGGTTAAGGATTGTTTTTGTGTTTACCCAGTCAAATGAGAATATTATAAATAATATAGAAATTTCCTCATAATAATGGTGAAATCTATCTCTGGACAGTTCTCTATGCTAAAGGGATATTGCTTTGCTTTGTTTAGGATTGTGCTATAAACTCTGTCACCACCAGCTCACAGCAGAGCAGTTAAAGGGCTAATTATTTGACCAAACACACAAAATTGTAAACCCAGATGTTTAACCTTCTGACCTCTGGCATTACACACATAACCTTTCCTCTCTGTGGTCTCCAGTCCGAGCTGTCCGTCACACAGGCTCTTTGTTATTGTGTGTTCTATACATTCTTGAGTCCTGGCATGGCTATAGGCAAATACAATGCCTGAACCAATGTTTAAAAAGAAAAGAATGCAGCAAATAATCGCCCGAGCTGTCATGTCAACCCTAAAATTCTAGCTGTTATCTTGGCTAACAAAAACGCAATGTCGCAAGAGTTTTTTTCTTATTCAAAACCAACCGTTTAAACAACTGGAAATAGTTCCACCTGTGAGCCTTTAGTAATCATGCAAACATAAGCATAAGCGTTGTCCTGGCTATGTTGTCCCTGCTAAAAAAAACAGCATTGCTGGTCATCAGCATAAGGTATGTTTTGCATGCTTGAAGCAGCATGGAATGCTGGTTTGCTGGTACCAAAGAATCCCATGCTGTTTGATGGTGTACCAGCATCTCATGCTGGTTGCTGATGTGCTGGTATACCAGCTAGACAAGCACCAACCCAGAACTAACCAGTATGAACCAGCCTGGACCAGCACTACACCAGCACTAACCAGTATGAACAAGCCTGGAATTCATGCTGGTTTGTGGACCCATTAGCATGGGTCCAGAATCATGTTCTTGTCGAATTTGTTCTTCTCAAGATGAACGTTCTCCACATGGACATCATTAACTTGACACTACTGTTTAAAATCTGTAAATTTTTTCATTCACTCTAACTTTTATTTTCTGGTCGCTTTTTGGGAAGTTTCCAGTTCACTTCCTTGAAACGACAAAATTACCTGGTTACCAGCATTACAAAAATGTTGTTGTCTTGGTTTAAAACTCTGAGAGTTCTTACACTACTCTCTACCCCTTCCCCCCTCCCTGCTACAGATCTGCTGCACAGTTAGCAGTTAGCTTACTGTCAGCAGTTAGCATGCTAACCATTGACCATTGCGTTTGCCCAGGCTCCCTGACAAGACCACCATGAAGTCCGCCTGTCTCTCTCTGCTACTGATGACAGCCTGCTGGGCACTGCCCTTCCGCCAGACTGGTTTCCTGGACTTCATGATGGACGAGGCTGGCTCCGGTGACCTCCCTGAAGTGCCTGGTCCTCCCTTGCCTCCTGCAGGGCCCAAGTGTCCATTCCGCTGCCAGTGTCACATGCGTGTGACGCAGTGCTCCGACCTCGGTAAGTGTCGTCAATGAGTGAAACATATGTATTGTTTATGTGGCCGGTCTAGCTCATTGGTCCTCATACAATAACAAGATTAAAATGATTTCAATCATTAAACAAGCGTGTGGTCACATGACAAGCATCTGACAGCTAACACGGGAAGAAACTGTAGGATCAAACCTAGGACGTTTTGCCTAGTAATATACTGTATATATATACAGTATA
>JAODUE010000852.1:0-12952 GCA_027564755.1 Amblyopsis hoosieri
AGGCTTGGCTATCCAGACGTGTATAGTAATACTGTTAGACATTTATATATAAAAAAAAATTCTCTTTCGAATAGGGTTGTGGGGGGTGCGACCCGCGCGCGGGGGCAGTCGTTAATAACAGTTAATGCAATATTAATTGTCCAAGACAAGAGGCAAATTTATGATTAACTTGTAGCCCTTCTGTCAGAATCCAAGAGGGGCGTGGCCCCTTAGCAAGCTACCTTGAGCCAACGCACCTGCGGCTCGTTGGCCTGGGGAGGATGGGAGAGGCCATAACACGGCTAATGCAGGTGGTCCAGGAGGTGCAGAGAAGCATGCGGGAGGCCGAGAGAGCCCCACCAGCCCCAGCACCCGCGCCTGCAGCAGGCGCACACCATCACCTGGCCGCACCCATACGGTTCAGCGGGGAACCAGAGGGGTGCCGAGACTTCCTGACCCAGTGTTCCATCGTCTTCGACCTGCAGCCGCAGCAGTTTCCCACCGAACGTTCTAAGGTAGCCTACATAATCTCCCTGTTGGCTGGCAAGACCCTCGAATGGGCAACCGCCCTCTGGGAACAGCAACTCCCCGTGTGTAGGGACAGTGCTGAGTTTATGGATGAAGTTCGCCAGGTGTTTGGCCCCCCCGGGAAGCAAGAGGGAGGCAATGAGACGGCTGCTCATGCTACGTAAGGGACATCATACCGTAGCAGAGTACGCCATCCAATCCGCACACTGGCAGCAGAGAGTGAGTGGACAGAGGAGTCCCTCATAACCACCTTCTACCAGGGGCTGGCGGAGGGCATCAAAGATGAGCTGGTTAACCGCGGCTGGGGTACCTCCCTGCAGGAGATGATTTCCCTTGCCAGCCAACTCGACATTCGGAGAAGAGACAGACAACGCAAACGGGTTTCGCAGCGAGGTCGGCCTTCAATCCGACGGGGCACCAGAGGGCAGGCTGTTCGTGCCGGTCCCGATGCGGGCTGAGGTGCTCCAGTGGGGGCACTCCTCCAAACTGGCTGGCCACCCCGGAGTTGGCCGGACCCATGACCACCTCCAACGACGGTTCTGGTGGCCAGCGATTAAGGGGGACAATCGTGAGTTTGTGGCAGCATGTACGGCAGATTGCCCACAATCAACTGAAGACCTCAGCCTCAGCCACAGGCATGTCTCCATTTGAGGTCCAATGGGGTTATCCACCACATATGTTCCCCTCTCAGCAGGTCTCAAGCCTGGTTCCTTCCGCAGAAACAGCAGTGAACAGACTGCGGCGCCTGTGGAGAACAGCCAGGCAGTCCCTAGTCAAGTTTGGCCAACAATACGCCCACCAGGCTAATCGCAGGCGCAAGCCCGCCCCTGACTTCAGAGTGGGGCAACAGGTGTGGCTCTCCACTAAGAACTTGCCCCTCAAGACCCCATCTAGAAAGCTAACCCCACGATACGTCGGGCCATTTAAGATCCTGAAGAGAATCAACCCGGTGGCATATGAGTTGGCGTTCCCCGCGAGTCTCCGGGTAAGCCCTGTGTTTCATGTCTCGCTGCTTAAGGGAGTAGCCACCTCCCCTCTGTGTCCTTTGCCGCCTGGCCCTCCCCCTTCTCGTGTCATTGCAGGTGGCCCGGTGTACACGGTCCGGAGGCTGCTGGCCGTTCGCCGGGATGGCAGTATCTGGTGGACTGGGAGGGCTACGGCCCTGAGGAGAGAACCTGGGTCCCCAGTAGACGCATCCTGGACCGGCCCTTGTCCGGGCCTTTCACGCGGCCAACGCACCTGCGGCTCGTTGGCCTAATCAACAATCTGCCTTAGGCAGCACAGAGAAGCAGCTCTGTGCTCAGTCATGCACAGGCCCCAGGACAAAGACCAGAGACTATGTTCCTCAGTTTTTCGTTTGAACACATCTACCTGTGAGAAGACGCCTTGAGTTTGATTAAAAGAAGTTGATTGTTGTACCGCTGCTCTGCGATTGCGCTCTGTTCCCAGCAACCTGACACCTTCAGCAACCAATATTGTGTAAAATATATATTGTATGTTTTTAATACAAACATAGCCAAACAACAAATAATAATAATCAACTTTATTAATTTTCCTTTTCGTGCAGAAGTTGCAGCTATTTACAATAATAGAAATTTAAAAAACAAAGAATTAAATACACAATTAAACAAAACATTTATAAGAACAAAGATATACAAACTAGATACATGATCAAATCCATAATGTAAGGTAAAATGCATGAATTAAACCATTCCCTGAAGGTGAATTTCCTTTATTCCTCTAACTGGATTGTCATTGTCTTTTCTCAGTAAACTCTGCTAGAGGTATACTGTTGTGTGCCTGCCCTAGTCCAGATGCCTGCTATCTATGTATTTGCCTGCCCTAGTTGTCTAAAGGCTTTTCCTTTGGGGGTTCCAAACAAACGTGAGGTACATTTATTCCTCACCAAACCAACATTTACAAACATGCGGCAATAGAATTATGTCTTAAGGTGACCAAACAATGTGAGGTAGTATGTTTATTTCTCACCAAACATCATTCATAATTCATCAACAGTCATTTTCTTGTGCATGATGTGTTCATAGTAGACCTCCTCCCACCACAATCCCTGCTCCTCCTCTCTTGCTTGACGTATTGCCGTGGTATTGTTTGCTGCAGGGCTGTTTGGGGGGTTAAAGAATTGTTATGACGAGTATGATTAGGGAGCCTCCCCCCCGAACGAAGCCATTTCTGCCAAAGCTAAACTGTCAATCGCATTCTGCTTACATCAAACGATGGTCATGTCTCCTGAACTTTACTTACTATCCGATAGTTATTATTAGTAGCAATGCAATCTCTGATTAGTGTGGCAATAGAAAAAGGTTCATGGCAAACTTCATACAGCACCAGAAGCTTGTAGCAGATCCTAAAGCCTGTCCTTGGTAAAACTATACTGAAAGCAACAAAAACAAAGAGCAAAAAATAAAATAAAATAAAATAAAAAAACAGAACAGAACAGGGAAGTTGATTGGAAATGATGAAACGGTCTTAAAGGTGTAAAAACTCTTCAAACTCTTCTTCAAACTGGTGGTTATGGGTGGATGTGGGAGTGCACTAACACAGCAACTAAGTGTGTATACAAAACTAACAAACAGGACTACTGCACTTCATTTATGTCAGTGTGAATGACTATAACAATAGGCTTCACTGTACTTTAACATTTAGCCTGGTAATGCATCACTGTTCAATTATGTTTTGCCGTTTTCATGAATTGACCAAACTAAATAAATCTAGTGTTGTGGTTAATGTGGATCTATATAGCTAATAGCTTCAGTAGCACTACATGTGAATGAAAATGTGTATAAGCCTATAGCTTTTAGCATGTCCTTCTTCATTTTCAAGCTTAAACAGACACTTATGATGCCACATATGTATATATATATACATACATACATACATATGTATATATGCATATGTATATATGTATATATATATATGTATATATATATATATGTATATATAACTACATTTTTTGGTAATTATTAGTCAATATATGCGCCGATTTACATTTAAAATAGAATTTATAGGGTACTTTCAGTATTTAGGCTAACTTCCGGGAACTATTTTGAGGCTCCGTTGCTGTGGAAAAAACGGTCCATTGGAGTGAACGGAGATGACACAACTCTCTTTACATGGCCCTGCTATTGGCTATTATTAGCCTAACTAATCAGGTAGGCTATGCAAGGAGTGATTACAGTAAGGCTACCAAATAAGATACCAGGTAAAACGAGTGACAACTGCAAAATCCTTCCTATCCTAGCATGCACATGGTGGGCCACACCTGCCATGACAGCCATCACAAGAACCACACTTCCTGCTACTTGGTTTAAATAGCAGACCAAGGTGGATAGGTGTATTCATTTTACTGAAGCACGCATCTTTCTGTAGCCTCTGGACAGCAAGAACCTCACAGACAAACAAAGGAAGTTTGGATCATTTTCCTAATAAAAAACTAAAACAATTTAAGGTAGGTTACAGTCCTACCTTTGCATTATCAATAATAATAATAATAATAATAATAATAACAATACCACAGCTAATACATTTAAAATTATTCATGTTATTTGATTAGTAGGCTATGCCAACTTGTAATGCAATTAATTACATATAATAATTACATAAATATAGTCACTGAGATGTACAGTAAGGAGTAATTGTAGATTGTTAGAGGTTATTACTTGCATATGTCATAATAATTATTAGTTAGTTAAACATTAATATTAAACACTAAACACCTTCAAAGTCCCCTCTCTATACTAACTTGTATATTTCAGAAATATAGCATGTAGTGTAAATTAAATATTAAACAATAAAGATGTATAGTTTACTGCATTAAAGATCATTATCATGTCCAAAGCATCCCTATGTGAAGAGGAAACAGCCATGCCTGTCGTATGTCATTTGGTAGATTCTGCATTCCAGCTGGTAGCTGCTCAGACATAGACAAATAAATAGGATAAAATGGAATTACAGTAGATAGCCATATAAAATTCATACAATGCCCTTTTCTATTATTTCATCATGTTTAATGAGTTGGTATTACCCAAATAATGCTGATTGTGACTGCAGGGGAACTTTATAACTTGTTCGAATATAACTGAAGCTATGTAACCACAAGTGTAAAAACATGAACTAATTTCTACCACCTGTGATCTTACCCTTAGTTATGGACAGCAGACTGTTCTGCATATTGGTGCTGGTGACATTTGCCTGGATGTCTGTTGGGACGAATGCTCAGACAAATTCAACACTCGCTCCAAATTCAACACTCGCTGCAAATGCCACGGTGGCCAACACCACTTTGTCACCATCCAACACCACCGCCACCACCGCCGCACCTACGACCACCACCACCGCCGCACCTACGACCACCACCACCGCCGCACCTACGACCACCACCACCATCGCACCTACGACCACCACCACCGCCGCACCTACGACCACCACCACCATCACACCTACGACCACCACCATCACACCTACGACCAGTGTGCAAAGTCTGACAGCAGGAACACTACAGGTGAATGATTGTTTAATGCTGTATAAACTGTAGACTAGAATACTCTTCACAGCAGCAGGTCAAATGGTGTGTTTCTCCCACAGGTATCCATCAACAAGAGTGGATGTGGCAGCAGTAAACTGTGTGCACAGCAGCCCAGTAACTGTGACCCAGGACAGCCTGGATCCTGCTTCTTCATCTCCACAGCAGGATCAGGCAGTACCTTTCATTTTGAGCTCGCTGGAGTGACAAGTGGATACATTGCTGCAAGTGTGTCTGTTGGCAGTATATTGGTGTGTGTAACTTAACACTATTCCTCTAATATACTGTATGTCACGGTATAGTGCGTTATCAGATACCCTGAGTAAGACAAAACAATGTATTTCCTGGCTATTGGGAGTACATTTTGTTTTTAGCTGGTGATTGTTTTCATTTATTTCACAGGGAGGTAATGCCACCACCTATGTCTGTGCAAACTCCAATGGGAACGTTCAATTCTTTGGCGCTCTCCTCAACAACAATGCCCTAACCCTGACACCGGTCAGCTCCTACACAACAATAAAATAAATATGAACAGTATTTGTGAGTCACATATGGAATTGATCACGTGACAAGATTACATTTGTGTGTTTACCTGCAGGTCAATGCAAACTCGGTAAGTGGTCGTGTCAGGGCAGATGGGCAGGTCCAGTGTGTCTTTAACGCCACCGTACCTACCACTGCAACTAGAGCAACATTGTACGCACTGGCTGTACTCACTGGAAGCTACACAGGTGGTACGTATCAATCAACATGAAATACTCAGCCAGTATAGAAAAGAGGGGGAAAATAAAGTATGTATATTCATTATCTCACGTTGTCATTAGAAGGGCTGTTGCAATACTATGTTTATTATTTCTTTTGTTATTCTAGGTGACTTCTTTAGAACATAACATTACAGTATCATATTAAAATAATCACTTGTGTCGATACATCAAGTGAGTAAAGATTGTGTGTTAGACATGGATGAATTATGAACCCGTGGGAAAGATATTAAGATGAAGATATGAGCAGGCTATAGAAGAGAGAAGGGATGAAGAAATGGAGGACATGATGGAAAGATAGGGTGGTTGACTCTATCTCTATCTTTGTCTTTACGTTTTACCAGGTTCGTTGGGAACCCCCACTTTTAGAATTGTGACCAACCCTGTTGACTTGTCGAACCCGAACAGCAACATCTCCAACCTCCTCATGTCCTCTGGCCACGCCCTCACATTCCCACTGACCCAAGGTAAGCACAGGAGAGACACTTCCACTCTACTACCTGATGGTTCACAGTCTATGCTAAGTCACCTGATTATAGAGTATATAGACTGCACTGTGATGAGCACATCCTAGCTCAAATATTGTATCCTGTAACAACTGACTATATCTAATTCTATGTTCCTCTCTTTTCACCTTAAGCCCTGCTGGTCGTTGTGGGAATGACAGGTCTTGCCATTCTATGAGGAAAGTGACCATTAAGATAATTATTCCTATTTCGTTTTGCTTGTTTTTTTTTACATGAAATTATTCAACTTTGATAACTTTTGCAGTTTATATCTGACAACAGTACAATTATATTTGTTTTATGCTTTTACCCCGTCAATTAAAGACACTCCTGGTTTACGTTAGTGAATGCTTTATTCCATGGCATGCACTTTACCATGCACTTTACCACTTTATAATATGGCTGATTATAATGGATGGCTGATTTGCCAAGACCGCACCCCCCCATCATTTATTAAATGAAGCCACTAGATGTCAGACTTGAGTGTGTTATAGTTGGCACCTAATACACTTGTTGGCTAATTTAACTGCTGCTAAAATTAATAAAAATGATATTACAACAAAGAATGAAGCCTGTATTGTGTGTGTGTGTGTGTGTGTGGCTGCAGGTAAATATAAGTGTTAACTACATGGTTGGTGAAAATATATTGCTCTTATATCTAATATTGTGTTGCTGCTTATATTTGATATAAATTGGGAAGGCTATATGCTATAAATTGAATGTACTGAAATATCTCTGAGATTTAGTATTAAGATTATTAAGTATTCATATTTAGTTTTAGTATTATGAACATATAATAAGAGAATGTTTTAAGTGATAAAAAAGATATAACCTAACCAAAATATTTGTTATATTCTTTTTTTCTGGAATGTGTGTCATGACTCATGTTTAAGTGTGATTTGCCAAACATTTTCAGAATTAACAAGTCAATGCTTTTTTCATGCCACGTCATTTCTAGATCCACCTTTCATAGGTGTGAGAGAAATGTCCTGATACTAGTATCTTAAAAGCATCTTGTGAGACATCTGGTCATAATTTGATGACCAACCTATCATCACCTTTTTAATCAAAAAGACCGGACTCGAGTACTACAGCCTAGCCATGCAATCATGAGATGACACCTTTAATAGAACACAGGACCTTCTCAATCGCCCTCACAACATGCCATGTAAACATACTGTAGCCATATCTTATCTAGACAACTCCTCCTCTCTCCCCAAGTGACATGGTGACCTTATGTGCCTCCCAGGACTTTTTTCAACAAAGCACCTTTTGTTAGTGAATGTTCTAATGTTGAAATGCAATACATGGATACCGTCATGTTAGTCATGTGTGTACTGTAAGTACCTGTTAATTATTGTTATACAGGCCAAACGAGTCTGAAGATGCCTTGTATTTGTTCTCACCTATTGGTTGTAAGCAAGGCCAGCCTTGGTCCATACACTCTTGTTTGGTGTTTTCTGAATAAGAAATGAATGATGAGTAAAATAATGTAAGTTGTGTGTCATTCAGGGTTACAAGACATTTTTAATAGTATTCTTGTTAAACATTGTGTAACCCAGCAGGATCATTTACGGCCCAGCTACAGGCCCCCGGTAGACAAAGACTTCCAGTAGTTAAACCTTATAGATGAACTACTGTGATCTAATTTATCCAATAGAAGTATGCAGAATAAAATATTATCGATAGATCATAGAACACAAATAATTTTTCTTAAGTATTACATGTATAGGCCTACATTTTCCTTTGTGTTGCATGTGTTTATCTTATAATTCTATAAATGGTGTGAAGTATGTCGTTTTATTTTGATGACTGTCAAATGCCTGACGGTACTGTACCAACATGTATCGTAAACAGACAATATCCGCTGTGATCCAAACATTACAGCTGGCCTGCCTAATAGGTTGGTCACATCAGAGATCCCGGGACAAGCCCATTGATCCACAGGCCGGCTGACGTCACCTGCGAGAACTCATAAAGGATAGGAGGTTGTATTGGTTCTTATGCTGGTGTTTGTAGCGATTCAGTCAAATAAGCATGTCTCCTCCTGACCCAAACTTCTCTTGCTTGCCCTACTTGGCATTTATTAATAAATACTGTGAGTCTGTAATATGGTGAGTCTCTAATACATATTGTGAGTCTGCACCTCTGCCTCTGACACCACTTTGGTGTCCATAAAGAGCCTTGTAAAATGTCTATGAATTAAACATTAACAAAGACTAACTCAGCAACTCAACTGAGGGCAGCAAAAATATACACAGCTGTGTTTATAGGCTAAATAGAGTACTATTGGCAATCGGCGCGTCCCATATATGGTCAATGTTGGTGTAATTAAGAGATTCCCTAGGAAGAATTATACAGTATTTCAAATCCTTTACACATGGATGCAGTGCAATATAAGGCTGAAGAATTCGCCCCTCAATTAAAAGGCAATCTTTCACAAAAATATAAAATAATGTAGGTCAAAACAATACAAAAACAATATAGGAAATTCCAGTGGTCTGTGGTCTCTGTCCAGAAGAGTGCAGTCCTATGAATAGCTACTCTTAATAATATTTTCAGAGCTGTATGCAAACTTGTTTCAATTCGCTTTGGATAAACATCTGCAAAACATTATCTTTTAATTACCTCAGAACCTGAAAATATGGCATGATGCAGAAAATGAACAGTTTCAAGTCTGCAGTATACAGCTAACCTGTGGTTACGATAGCAGCAATATGCTGTGTGTACATCTACGTATAACCACCATCTGGTACATCTTCACTGTCTAAAAGGGTGGTTAAATGGATCTGCAGCTATAAAATAAGAAAATGATTACCATATATCCACCATATCCTGCCACTCAAGAGGGTCACAAGGCTTCATTTTGACAAAGCTGGGGAAGGAGCAGGCTACTGGGGTGGGACTTGTGGGCCTATCCAGCTCTATGACACTGTAATGCGATGAAGGGCTGTATACATATAAATAATATTGACTTGACTGATATATATATATATAGTTTAACATTTGCTGCTACAATCGTTTATTCAGAATTCAATTTCCTTTTCTGATACATTTCTGTTATTTAAAGGACCCTGGGCTTCCTTGCAGTAGGCTTCTGGAAGTTGAACATGGAATATGTTCTTTGATTACTAGTGTCTATATAATTGATTTGCATTGGTTTGATTCAAATTGGACTTTGACCTGTTGGCAGCGCTAGACCTTTGGTCAAAATATGATGACATTTAAGATTTGCCATAATAGGACAATAGTCTGTCAATACGACAAGTTTCATGCAAACTTCCACGCCTATGTGACGGAATCATTTAAAAAATGTATGAAGACAATAGTGCTTGAACCCTAATAAATATTTGTCATTTTGTGGAATAATTTACAGTAGGCACCCAGAGTAATCACCAAGCCCCAACCGGAAATCCATTACATGTGAATCTCAGATTTCCACTCTAGGGGTCCCCATATTCAAGGCATGATACCACTAACAATTGTTATCATGTCATACTGAACTAGAGATAACTAGTCATGATGACTAGATTTTTCCCACCTAGGGGATTCCCAGTGGGTGAATTTTTGACGCATGGACTAATGATAGCAACATGATAGTAGTCAGGTAGCCACGCACGTCAGCATTTAAAAATGCACCTTTCAAAATCTTCCATCGTCACTACACAAGGAATGGTTTCCAGCGATAAGAGGTATGATAGCTGGTAAGATCGTTTCAAAAGTGAGCAAACAGGTAATACAACATGTGACTGAACATTTGAAATTCTTCTTTGTAATACAGGTGTATTAAATGGCGAGAAATTCTTCTCACGAATGCGTTCACATGACTGCAGTGACATATTGCCAGAGACTAGCCAAAACAGTTTTTTGAACCAGGTTGTAATAATGTTTATTTTTGCTGTAAAGTGGGACATTTTAACACTCGTCTATGGGGATTGACTCCCGTTTGCAGCCAGCCTCAAGCGGCCATTAGATGAACTGCAGGGTTTTATTTCTCAGCTCTGGAGGTTCCCGCTTGGTTCTTCTGTTGATTTCAGGCAGACTGGGCGTCACTATATTTATGCAATGACACGTTAGACTGAATGCCAGCACGGCTGTGATTCAAAGGTATGAGGCCGCAGGCCGAGTGACGAAGATAGTCACACAAAAAAAGTCAAACTGAAGCTCGAGGCTAGGACAGGGCAAGCTTCACCACCTTAAATAAGGAGCCCTGGACTATTTGGCCAATGCATTTTAGGCAGCTGGTCTGTCAGCTGGTTCAAATCACATGATAATTTAGGATTAATTTAGGACAATCTAAGATTGATTTTGTGGCGTGACTGAACTAATGCTATGCTCAATTTCTGGGGGTTGGAAGCTACGTAAATGTAATAGTAATTTTATACATTATTGTATAGGCATGCATGCCCTCCCTTATCCTTGACTAGTCCTATACTGTATATATGTAGTATGACATTTAAAACATTTAAATCTCTATATAAAATCTTACCGGTAATCTAGAGAGTAAGATTGATTGATTAACTGGATTGAGGGTACACAGTGAAATACTTTATCTCTGCCAAGACTAAACAATACAGAACCTTTCACCTAGTTAATTACTGAAAAAAATATTGGTTAGTGTAAATAATATTAACTTCAGTCTTATTGAGGTAGCTGTTAGCTAATTAAGGCTATCTTAATGTGGAATAGTCAACTTGCATAGCCTATGGGAATCAGCTTTTCACCCTTGAAACAGGTGAAATTAAAGCTTTGATCTGTTCTCACTGACACAAGAGATAAATTAAAGAGTTTCTTAGCCAGAATGCCATAGCCTACAAGCCAGACCTGAAAAGGACCACCAGTCAATTAAAGAGTAGGCCTAATACACATGTTCAGAACTTAACACTAAAATATTTAATATAAAAACTGCATAATCTATGTTTAAATATTACATTCTCTCGTCTTTGGTGTAGGCCTATTCTGACAACAGTAGGGTATGAATGCCGAGCCATGATATCAGTAGAAAGCTTAGAACCTTTACTTTTATTATATAGCCTATCTGACACAAAAGCCAATTCCAAGTTGTTTAATTATTTCTCTTTAAATTAAATATATGAACATGAAACTTTTTTGACAAAGATGTTTCACTAACTGAAAGACCATTGGCTTTACAACCATCACTGTGCATGTCAAAATCTGATGTTTTTATACCAAAAACAATGTAAAAGAATGTTAGGCTATTCTGGAAATTATACGGTTAGGCTATTATTAAGTGATACACTCTGCTCTTATTGCTGAGCCGAGTCTAATGAATTGGCTCACAGATCACTAGTGTGTGTGTGTGTGTGTGTGCGTGGGTGTGTGAGTGCGTGCGCATGCCACCCCTGATGTAGACAGTAGCATTGCTCTGAGTCTGGACAGTAGGTGGCGGCAATACCTCATATTAATACTTTATATTACATCATATTATTTTTTGTTACTTTTTTATATTAATACTTTTCCCATAGGAATAAATAGGGAATATTCCAATACCATATGTCTTCCACTTTATCAACTTCTTATTTGTAATTTGGCAAAAAGTGTATTATCTTACATTTAGCTTGCAATATACTGACTTTACCTTTATCATCAACTCTGCATATTTGGCGCTGATGTATTGGTTTGATTTACCATTTGCAACCATGGCTACAAGCTGCCACACATACAAGGCAATAAGGTGGTCAGAGGGACACCAGACCTAACCGACAGTTTGGTGATTATGACTAAATGCATTAAGTTATCATTCTCTAATAGGTTTGAACAGTGTCTTAATTGGTTATTATGGCCATATTGTGTTGTAGTCTTCACCTTCAATAACATATTTGAGATTTAGCCAATGATTCATAAAAATCATTCCCAAACACATATTTTATTGTAGACTAATGTGTAATGTTTTCAATGTGCAGAAAATGGGGACTAGTAAATCATTAAAATTTATAAAATAATTATAATACATCAATGATGTAATTTTGTAATTTCCTTTACATAGACATTTCCATTGGAAATTGGTGCATAAAAGGCACAATTTGGTGCATATAAATTCACCAGAATGCAGGAAATGTGTTTGATATTAAAAATGCTTAATATATTCCCTCACCAATGTTTGAAACCGGACTTACACCAATGCAAATAAAAACATAGAAACATTATTGTTGATTATTGATCGATAAGCCTATAGTGACATTTGTAATTTAGACGTCTCTGTATGTAGGCCTACACATCACATTCTCATTAGGGGTTGATTCCAGACTCACCCCTGGCATAGACTACTGCACATCTCAATTTATTGAGCAACCAGTGAAGAAGTCTGTTGACAATTGCTTTACAGCTTGATCAGAAATGTAGCCTACATGTTCCATTCTGTAGCCTATTCCATGAGAGGAGCTCATCAAGTCTATTTGCCCTCATGATGAACATGAAACTAAAATGGCAGACCTAATATATGTTCATCTTTGTGGTGCGGCATGGACGTGCTCAGACAGGGGCAAAAGGAGCGACAGCCCCTGCCCCTTCACCCTGCCAAAGATCCCTCCTGTCTGTATGCATTTTTTAAAGAATATATATATATATATATATATATATATATATATATATATATATGGCTATATATATAAATATAT
>JAODUE010000853.1:0-12951 GCA_027564755.1 Amblyopsis hoosieri
TATACATATATATATTCATATATATATATATATTCTATCTGCAAAAGCCCATTTCAACTTGGCTTACCGTTCTATCTGCAACCCAATAACAAGCCTGAACATATACAAATGCACCAATCAGAAGACGTCTTTGCCATATCCATCTATGCTCTAGGCCAAAGCCATGTAAAGAGAGAGTAGCATCAACTCCGTTCACTCAAATGGACAGTTTTTTCACAGCAATGGCGATCATGGAGCCTCAAAACAGTTCCCGGAAGTTGCAAATACTAAAAGTACCATATAAGTTATATTGGAACTGTTTTGCCATAGGTTTTGCCTCTCCATGAACCATGTGACTATTGAAAATTTCGAACTTCCATTGGTGCAACTCTCTTTCAATGGCTCTGGTCTAGGCTAGTTTAGGAAGCAATAATGGCATCAAAGACTAAAAAAACAACACTGTCAGGAATCTAAAGTAGTATGATACTCTCCATCTATCAATATAGTTAGCCTAGCGGCAGTACCTCCATAGTTAGCTACAGTTTAACGCCAAGATTAATTAGCATCATATTAGCCTTGCTACAAGAATGTGTGTTCATTTATTATCTGAAATGCAAAATATAGGGAAGATTGATTAAATATGTATTGTTCTATTACAGTGAAAACAGTCAACAGGGTCCACTTCAGAAAAGCATACTCCCGTAAATGAAGAGCAGGGTCCACTAACATTAAGGAATGAAACAATTAGGCTATACATGCTTTTAAACAACAGTTCATAGGCTATTACAAATTAAACGTTGGATAATAGTGTAAGATGGAATCATGTGTTCTTAAATTCTCATCCCAACTGAATGTTTGACTGCAAATAAACACCAAAATCATAATGTTTTTATTTTAAAGGTTAAAAATGCCAAATTAAAATTGAAAAATGTATCAAATTATATCTGCAATGTATTTCCTGATGTATTGTGACTCCATTTTGGTAAAATAGTGTTATTTTATAATTTATATATTCTAATAAAAATCAGATTGTCAGATAGCTCAAACCAGAGCCATGGAAATAACAGAGTTATGCCAACGGAAGTTCGAAATTGTCAACGGTCTCATGGTTCATGGAGGGGCAAAACCTATGGCACAATAGTTCCCGGAAGTGCTTGGTGGGCAGTTTAAAATAAACATATACAGATATATAACTTCATTTTTTGGTAATTAGTAGTCAATAAATGCATAAATTTACATTTGAAATAAAATGTATAGGGTACTTTTAGTATATGGGCTAACTTCCGGGAACTATTTTGAAGCTCCGCGATCCGCCATTGCTGTGACAAAATGGTCCATTGGAGTGAACGGGGATGGCGTAACTCTGTTCTTTCCATGGCTCTGGCTCAAACCATTGAGACATTTCATAATCATAAAGTTCTATCTGTGAATGCCCCCCCCTAATAAAACTGATTTACAAATATACAGTATCAGAAATGTGATATTCTGCACACATACCTTTAAATTGAGGATCTTAATGGACTATGTAAGAAGTATTCATTACAAAATACTTCTGAAATAGGGGATATGAAAACTACTAACTATGCTTTGTGCAGATAGAACAGTCTAGTCCCAAGGTCACAAATTAATAAATAAATAAAAGCATGTCAAGCCTATATCATCAGGCATTTTTGGAGATAGTAATGAGGAGGACTGCTCTGGGATCTCTACAGACATACACCACTGATTGTCCCAGTTACCCAGTAACGACACAAATTTGAATAGCAACAATGGTAAAAGTAAACAGGATATGTTCACAAGATCAGAATGGTCTAAGGTTATAGTATCTTAGTACTGCTGTAATGGGAATCACAATATTATGGATCACAATATGGATCACAATATTAACAACATGTTCAGGTCTGGGGAGTGAATGTATTACTGTGCCATCACACCCTGGTACCAGGATATAGAGAAGTATTTTTAGTTACTTTCAGCTGCAAAACAAAGATTAGCCACTAAACTTCCTATATGGTGTAGTATTGCATGGCTATGGGAAGATAAGCACTGGGGAAATGAACTAGCATTCTCTGTGCTATATAGTATGTTAGAGTAGAGACAGCATTAGAACATTCTGATGAGTCTTACTGGGGTGGGTAAATACATTTAATTGTTATAGATAAATGTTTTGTATTTTAAAACTGTACCTTGGAAGGATAAGATATGTTGCAGTTTTGGTCACATCATTAATTGTAATTTTTTATTATTTTAAATAATGCAATGAATAATGTACTGAAGGATACTGTGTACAATGCAGCAGGAGGGCTCTGGTTTAGATAATAATAATCAGCCCACATGTTCCATTCTAAGTTAGAGTTGTACTAGTATTAGTTTAGCTTAGTTACATATGTGGTGCTCTAACAAAACAAAATTAGATATATCTTATAAAAAATGTGTATCATTCTTGACAATCTAATTTATTATGCATGGTGAAATATGAATTAATGCTTTCAAATATTTTGTCAGTATTGTGTGTATGAACAAAGATGTATGTCATTAGGTCTAGTTATTGTCATACATTTACCGTATTATTATCTATCATAATAATCAAGTATGTATTAAATTCAGCAGGCAGCATGCAGATTGCACTATTCTTAATCCTACCCACCTTGGCCTTCGGCCTGGACTTCCAAACCAGCTGCAAGAGCAATTCCAGTGTGGCTGTCATTTGTTCTGGACCCACCATCACAGAGATTCCCCAGATGCCTGTCAACACTTCCCTACTGCAGCTCAATGACACTAGCATTACCATCATACATGAAGACAGCTTGAAAGACAAGGAATACCTGTTTCGTTTTAGCTTAGACTACAGCCATCTACACACCATCCATCCACAAGCCTTCTATGCTACCCCACAACTCAGGTCTGTAAAGTTGTCATGTAATGTCCTTGCCCATCTTCCCGAGAGGGTGTTTAGCCCGTTGGCTGATCTAGAGCAGCTCCACCTAAATGGGAACCAATTGGAAGCCATCTCTCCAGAGATGTTTAAAGGATTAGTCGGGCTAAAGGATATAGACCTCAGCTGGAACAAAATCTGTTGTCTCACCCAAGATGTTTTCAAAGGACTGAACAAACTAATTTATCTTAACCTTGCCAGGAATTCTTTAAAAGCACTTCCACCCACTGTTTTTCACTCCCTGACAAATCTACGCATACTCATGCTGAATAATAATGAATTAGAATTACTAGAGGCTGGGCTCTTTGATCAACTTGTTAACCTTGATAACCTTAAAATTCACCAAAATAAGATTGTTAGGCTTCCACCTGAGATCTTCTGGTCTCTTGGGAAGCTTGAATACCTATCACTGTCATCTAATCAGCTTCAGGGTATCCCAGCAAAGACGTTTTATCATATGCCCATGATTGCAAAGCTAACTATTTATAAAAACCCTTTATTAACTCTACCCAATGAACTGATGGGTTACATGCCCTATATCAGTAAGTTCTATTTGTATTACACCAACCTCACCACCGTTCCTGGCAACTTGTTTGCAAACATGACTAGAATGCTGAATCTTAATCTTCACCATAATCACAAACTAAGGGAGTTACCTGCCGATCTATTCTGCTGCCTTCCCAAACTTAACATGCTTTCGCTCAGGATGAATGACCTTTATAACCTACACCCAGAGCTGTTCTCCAAGCTGAACAGACTGTCCGTGCTGTTTCTCCATGGCAACAAGCTTCAGACCCTGCCAACAAAAATCTTTCACAACCTTTTACATGTGGTCTCCATTCACCTTCAAGATAATAATCTCCAAACTCTTCCAGGGGATATTTTCTCCTCAAACACAGCTTTAATGTATGTTAATTTGACAGGGAACCCATGGGACTGCTCCTGCACTATAAGAGAGCTTGCACAATGGATAAGGGATAACGAAGACAAGGTTCTTGACAGAGCAGATGTGATGTGTCACACTCCAAGGCACCAAATGCTCCGCACACTCAGCTCTCTGCGTGATGACGACTTCAATATATGTGATCCAACCACAGCGGACCCACAGGCCCCGTTTGGTGGTTTTGCAACAACCAAATCAGCATACAGTGTGCTGCCAACAACACCACTCATGACGCTGACGTCTGCACCACCTACCCCAGAAGCAATGACACTGTCTTCATCTGGACAATCCACCATATCAGATACCACCAGTGTAGCAATGTCACCAGCCTTTAGCACAGAGGAGATGTGGTCTATTCCCACCCAGGATTCTTCCACTCTCTTTGTTGACAAGTTTGTGGTTGAGAAGGGGCCTGTGTTTGTCCACCACAATCATCACCAGGACTGGGTGTATGTGTGGAGTCTGCCTTCAGATGCAACCTTGACTGGCTTTTTCATGGCTTGTCACGTTATCTTGGTAGCCGTGGGTATACTGTTAATTGTTGCTGCCATGTACAGTGTGTTTCACCTGGACAAGGCCATGAAAGAACAAGACAAATACACCTTGTCAGGTGTGTAAAGTCAAGGGAGTCAAGGTTAAGTTTCCAGTATAGATGCAGTGGCCGACAGCTTAAGATTCTCTATACAGTATGTGTTTACATGATTCTGGTTCTGACCTGTAACTGATTACACAGCAAACATTCACAACTTTGACAACAAAGATTATGATAGTTCAACTCTGGTATGTGTTATGTTTAATTAAAAAAAACCATAATATTTTCCAACAAAATGTCTGTAAATTTTAATATGGACTGTCTGAAAACCATTTAGTCATCATTCATGTAATATGTGTTAAATGTTAGGTGCTCATAAAAAACAAACAGGATATGCGATATGGACTTTCAAAATATGTTGCTTCAAAAGGGGTTGCATGGCATCAATATTCTGTTTTCTAATATCTGATTTATAGTTGAAGTCTACTTTTGTAAATGGCACAGGCCTACAGCCAGTGGCGCAGGGGATGTTTTTAAGGTGGGGGGGATGAAAGTATGAGGAAAATGTCTCATCTTTTAAGCCTGTACAACTATGCTTTTAGTTAAATTGAATTAAAAACCAAATATGACAGGGTTCAATCCCGCACTCCCGCACAAAAGAGAACCACATTACAAGGTCGCCACCTGAAAGTTATTATAGATAGCACCATCGCATGTATTGAAGTATTTGTGAGTAAGATTTATGTAATTTATGGCTGCAGTGCAACTGTCTTGACGTTGTTACACATAGTTATGACATAGACTAGGCTCTACACTGGTCAACATGCCAACATGATCACTGGTCAACAACACACTGCATTATATATGGTGCGCTAAACAAATGTCAAAAGCAAGCCAAGGTAATGAAAACTATAAGAAGTCATAACTAAACATTATCTTAAAATAAAACAATGTAGGCTGACTTACCCTGTTATGCAAGGATATTGCTGTTCCTGTTGTCTACCCTACACGTTTGTCATTCACGTGAATTGACAAGATCGTGCATTGAGAATGGTGGAATTATAAGATACTGTAGTTCTCAAAAGCATTTTGTAGTTCTGTCTGCTTCTCTCTGATATTTCAGAACTATTATTTGAGAAATGTGCTATTATTTCCTTTGAAATATATCTAACTGTTATCAAACACCATTAGCCTAAATGCCAGGTGCAAATAGCTTACTTTACAGGGGATATCTATAGAAACAGCCAAGGAGGGTCAGGCATTGAATAGTGAACTATAGTGGACTTGCCAATGCTGGTAGCCTTATGATGGTCATCAAATTAGGCAAATAAACAAATGTAAGTTGCTACTTGCTACTTAAAAAAAAAAAAAAAAAAAGAGAATGTTTAATAAAAAATGCAATATATATATATTTTTTTTATCTCAAAAGTGATGATTTTGTTCTTTACGAAACTGGGGGGGATTTAGGATTTTCCTAAATGAATCATTACTCAGCAGAGTGAAAAGGCCATTAGATCAGCGCTCCCGCTTCATAACAACCTTCAGAAAAGAAAACATTGCAACATTTCAAATGTTTCCATTAGCAAATGCTACTTTGGGCTGGGGGGTTTCAAATTGGCATTTTATAATAAAATCATTGTTCAAAATGCTCCAAATCATATCGAATCTGAAGGTTAAGCATAGTAAATTGGATGCATACAGTATGAAGACTCTCAGAACGCACTTACTTGCTAAGTTCAAACATCTACACTGTAATATTACAACAAATGCATTATTTGCAAATGCATTATTACTATACAGTATGACATATACTATACAGTATATCCCTGCTATATTACACAAATAAAACATGTAGAAAATAATGTTGAAGTGTTGGACCTTCAGACACATAAAAAAATAGATTATATTTTAGATGTTTTTTTATACCAGTATAGATTAAATATGTCCAATACTATAGTAAATATCTTAACAAAATGTTTTATATTGATCTTTGTATTGTGCCTAATGATATGTACAGTGTAATGATGTCAATGTAAGATGTCCTTGAGTGTTTTGAAAGGCGCCCTGAAATTAAATGTGTTATTATTATTATTAAGAAGCCTTACTTCCCTCTGATGACATGTTAAGGTACGATGGGACAGCTGCCGTTGTAAGGTAAATGGGACTGTCAATGAAGGACACCAAACAAACTTTTTTAGTAGTGCTCAGTAGAGCTAATCTATGGTCAGCCCATTCTGGTTATTTTAGACCAATCAAAATGTTTGTTCCATTTAAAGCTAACATTTAGGCTATACAGATACATTTTAAAATGTAATACTTTCCAGATTAGTTTAAAAAAAAAAAAACGTTCCCATACAGCTGTTAAGGAGGGAGGACACTTTCAGCGTGCTGCACACTTGTGAAACTCAATAATGAATAATTAACAATCAGTAATTAATAATTGGCCTGCCAGGCAAAAAACGAGGCACCACCCATTGTGCGTTAATGGGACGGATTGTTATTAAGTATGATTATTACACAACAATCATGAATACTTTTAAATATAAACATGATTTTAAAACAAGTAAATAATGAAATCAGGTGTTTGGACAATAGTGGAGAGATTATATAAAAGGGATTGAACACTGGCCTAGTTGACTATTTACCTAGCCTGAATGCTAATCTAACCATAGCCATAACATGGGTTGAGAGAAAGTTTGCCGCTTTTAACAACCATATCAGAGAAACACCAGCATGGAGTTAAAAATATATTGCTGCTATACTTAAGGTAGGAGATCCGGGAACCAGTAGCCGACGTCGAGACAAAGGTGATATTTTTCAGAGACGTGATATCATACTGAGCGGAGATGAATGGCGGTCTGGTCCGCTGAAATGAGCCGTAACATGCTGGCCGTGGATCAGCACTGGGTGTCGGGCTGAGATGAGCCATAACTCGCTGGCCACTAATCCATGTTGGATGAGTACTGTGTCATTAGGTACACGCCTTACTGGAGTTTTGCTTGGCCTTATTTGGTTGAAAGGAACAAGAGCGACTCCCGTGTCGTACAATGACAAGGCAGACCTGTAGACAAGGCTTCCGGGCCCGTTATAGAGTCCTATACTGTATATGTGGCCTGCTTGTGTAGCCAGCAGGCAAGCGTTATCAATATAGTATCGCCTATGGCAGGTGCACACTCTGCTTGTTACACACACAGAAAAGCACAGGAGTGCACAAACATGCAAAGGATAAAAAAATGTAAAGAGTTCAATGTGAAATATAATTATAGCTTACATCAACATATTTTAAGGTGGAATCTTACTGTTGCCTGCTTTAGCGTTTTCACAAACCTGCCGGTATAATGGCAATGCACGCAGGGTGCAAGCGCGCCTGTTGTTGAATGGGAATGGTAGATGACAGTTGGATTGGTTTATGGTATGTTACGCCCAAAACACACCCATGTATAATTAAGAGAGTAAGTCCAACCCTATTGAACCTTACGCCTGGCTCCCCTGCCCCAACCGTTTATCTGCCAGTAAAATAGCTAAATTGGATTTGGACAAGCCCTAAATGTGCCTTTTAAAGGGTTTATCGAGCATTGAGAGAGTTCACCCAATTGCACAATGGTGTTCTCCAAGTCTAGTAGTTCAAAATTTAACAAGGTAAAAATTATTAGCTTTGGGTTGGCCCAGGGTACATGCGTGTAACTTACAAAAGAAACATTTATTTACATATCAATTACTTGGTTATAGAACTGAAGCTCTGGCTTTTAAGAGGACATAAAAGCTAAGAAGTGGTCCGGGTCTTGCACAACTATTTTTTTTAAGATTAGGTGTTAGTTTACCCTCAATAAGATACATTGTACTAGGAGATGACCAATACAGCAGGTTGCATCCATGGATTGTACAGAGAGCGAAAATGTCAATATTTTATTAGTATTTTTTACATTTTAGTTTGACATTCACAATATTAGCATGATTTGCTGAAGATACATTTTTTTTGCATGCTTATGATGCTAGAAAAGATTATGTATTGTTGTAGCATGTATAGGTGTTATGCCTGTTCTATACTGTGGTTTACACACAGCACTCAGCAACAGAGGATTCAGTGTGCTTCTGGTGTGTCCCCAACTCAAGAAAACCAAAGTCAGCGCGTAATGTCGTCACCGTAATATCACGACCTGATTAATGAATATTCACAAATACCTTAAAAATAGTAATAAAAAAATAGCACAGTGAGAGAGAAAAAAAAACTATCACTGTTAATAAAAGATTGCGCTCGAGTATCAACTGCAGTTTGCAAAATCAATGTATAAACCACGGTTAATAGCTGATATAATAGCGGCATATTATGGTATACTGGTATATCAGCCAGGTTGGTGATTATGGCAATTTTTTATGGATACGACGTGTAGAGCCATTTTTGATCATAAAATCCAGATTTTAATAAAAACAGGATTTATCAATATTAACACCAACATTTAAAGTGGCTTATCACAATTCATTCCCATTTAGTTTACAGCTCAAAAAACAACAAACAATTTAGGGTGCACTTACCCTTTATGAATGCTCCTTCACCTGTCCTTGACCTCATGACGTTTTCAGTCGAGACAAAAGAGGAAGTGCCTAGGACATAGGACGAATTTAAACATGCCCCCAACAATGGTCTTAAACAGTCCATTAAATACAAATACATCTGCTCACCTCCCCAGTAAATATCTAATGTGTGGTGGGCATATTATCCACATCATCCATTTGGATGCTCTACATGTTGGTTGTGGTGGAATTCTTTAAGTATCTGAAAACGTTATGCAATAGTAGTAGCAGTGGTAGTAGTAGTATCATCTGATAGCAGGTAATGGCAGATAAGAGGATCGAAATATGTCAAATATTCTGCAGTGGAGCTTTAAATTCAGATGTGTGTTCTTACTTCTTAGAACACAAAAATTGTCTTGCAAAACTGTGCCCATGTCATTTCACAAGACCTCCAAATTACATACTTTGTTGTGTAATGTAACACCCAAACCACATAATTGAAAGATGACAAGACAAACCATTGGGCATAGACAAAGAGTGGCAGGTGAAATCAATAATCAACATGGGAAACATTTGTCTGGAACACAGGGGGAACACAAGGGAGGGAACACAAAGGAGGGAACACAAGGGAGGCGAACTGCAGGATGTGACAGGACCCCCCCCCCTCTCAAGGGACGGCTTCCAGATGACCCTCAAGGGCCATGGGCCGGGTCCCGGCTGGGCAGCATACGAACAGGCGGGATACGTCAGGAGGTCGGCCGGATGGCCGAGCAGGACGTTGAGACGGGTCAGGGGGTTGGCGGGATGAATCATGAGACCGCCCGGGGGGCCGGGCTGGGCGGGACGTATCAGGAGGGTGGCCAGACGGCCGAACAGGCCGGCGGTGAGCCGTGTCAGGAGGGCGCGAACAGGAGGCGGGGTTGGCACCGGGGACAGGACAGAAGTTGTGGACGACGACACAGGAGGCTCAGACAGCAGAGGTATCACCGGGGGCTCCGGTGGTGGTGGCCAGTCCTCGATCGGCGGCCACCCTTTCAGCGGCAGCCACTCCACAGGCTCCGGGGGTGATGGCCAGTCCTCGGGTTCCATGACCGGCAGAGACACGCGGGGTGGAAACCCGGGAGGCAGACTCACAGGGGGCGGAAGCCCGGGAGGCAGAGTCATATGGGGTAAGGGCTCAGGAGGCATGGGCACATGGGGCGGAGTCACATGGGGCAAGGGCTCAGGAGGCACGGGCTCATGGGGTGGAGTCACATGGGGCAAGGGCTCAGGAGGGAAGGCCGGCCGGAGCGGCTGCGGCGGGGAAAGCCCAGCAGATGAGGAGGCCGGCGGGAGCTGCTGAGGCGGGGAAAGCCCAGCAGCGGAGGGATCTGGCTGGAGTCGCTGCGGCCCAGCGGCGGAGACAGGAAGCAGCTGCGGGAGCCCAGCGGCGGAGGAGGCGAACTGCTCGAACAGAGCAGCAGCCCCTGAAAGCGCTAACACATGCGCGATGGTCAGATCGGGCTCTGGGGCCTGAACTAAGGCTGGCTCTGGTGCTGCCGTCTTGGCCAGACGAGGCTCGGGGACAGAAGCCAAAACAAAAACTGGCTCTACGGCAGACGAAACAGACGGTGCAAGAGCCGAATCACAAACAGCCTCGGGGGGTGGCGGCACAACACAAAACGCCTCGGGGGGTGGAGGCAAACCAGAAAATGCCTCAGGGGGCAAAGGCGGAACAGAAAACGCCTCAGGGGGCGGTGGCGAGACAAATACCGAAGGCGCGGGGGCCAAATCGGGCACAAAAGGCGCGGGGGCCAAATCGGGTACGGAAGGCGGCAGGGAAGAGGCCCTCCCTGTACCGGACTGAGGGTACGTCGTCCTGCCCCTTGAACCGTGTTTAGCCATGGGGGATCGTTTTATAGCTAACCGGGTTCCCCAGTATGGCGACTGTGCTAGGTCCTGCAGGGCTGAAACAGGGTGACTGCTAGCCAACCCGACTTTAGCGGGAGGAACCGGACCAACTTACAGGCAACCGACCCTAACGGTAGCCGGCTGGAGTGCAGGGCTTGGCTGTGCAGGACAGGACTGGGAGCTAGCTGGGGCACGGGACATAGCTTGGGGCTAGCAGGTCCACTACTAGCTACCTGGGGCACGGGATATGGCTTGGGGCTAGTAGGCCCACTGCTAGCTACCTGGGGCACGGGACATAGCTTGGGGCTAGCAGGCCCACTGCTAGCTACCTGGGGCACGGGACATAGCTTGGGGCTAGCAGGCCCACTGCTAGCTACCCGGGGCACGGGACATAGCTTGGGGCTAGCAGGGCATGGCTGGGGGCTAGCGGCCCGACCACTAGCTACCGGGGGTGCAGGACATGGCTGGGAGCTAGCGGGCCTACCACTAGCTACCGGGGGTGCAGGACATGGCTGGGAGCTAGCGCCCCTGTCGCTAGCTGCCTGGGGTAAGGGACATGGCTGGGAGCTAGCGAACCTATCGCTAGCTACCTTGGGTGCCGGGCATGGCTGGGAGCTAGTGGCCCTACCGTTAGCTACCTGGGGGCTAGGGACAGCCAGCAGGCCTCTCCTCAGTCTGGCCAGCGCTACCCGCATGCGGACGACCTCAGGGACCCGTCTGAGCTCTGGCCTGGTGGACAGGATACGGTCCATGAGCGCTATCGCCGCCAGTCTACGCTCCGGGTCCGTGGTGTCGTGGCAGACACCACACAAGGCCTGAAGGGTGTGCCTCACCTCATCAAGCACCCGGAAAACGGTTGTGTCTGCTGGGTCCATGGTGGTGGTATTATTCTGTCAGGACTGAATCAGGCAGGGTGGACCCAAATGCACGACACGCAGGAATTCGTGGTACTCGGTTTTATTGTCCACAGACTGGAACACAGGAACAGCGCTGACATCAAACAATATTCCGACAAGGGCAACAGAACACACTAAGGCTTAAATACAAGATGACAAGACAAACCATTGGGCATAGACAACGAGTGGCAGGTGAAATCAATAATCAACATGGGAAGCATGGACTGGAACACATGGGAAACACGGACTGGAACACAGGGGGAACACAAGGTGGAACACAAGGAAGGGAACACAAAGGAGGGAACACAGGAGGCGGCCGGCAGAATGTGACAGTTTGATAGTTAAAATGCATTATATCACTGTTATTTATCTTATAAAACAGCACATTTGTATCAATGAAAGTTTTCCAAGCAGATAAACATTTGCGTTATATCAAAACACATGACATAATTTCCATGACACAAACAACCCTTTAATTCAAATAGGGAATATAAAGATAAATTGCTGAGCGTCATTCAAGTTCATCACCATGCCAACAGATATTTAGGCTTTTCCCGTACAATGAGCTCTCACAACAGTTGCCAGAAATCACACAGAGACATGCACACAAACTGGAAATAGTGCTTCATGACCTTGGCCCCTCTTTTTCAAACATGTAAAGATAAATGCCTTTGTTTTCCTTTGACTAAAACAAAAAGATGATTAAAGCCTGGTTTTCCCATGCTTAAACAAACATAACCTGGCGTTCAACAATGTTGGCACAGCAATAAGCAGCATTACTACACTTGCATTATAGTTTATTATACTTTTTACTAATTGCTAACAGGCTAATAGGCAGACCCTTGCTTCCTGTTGACAATTAGAAAAAACTGTAATAGATCTTAATGCGTTTTTCTTTTCTTTCACATCATATGACATTTTGTGTCCTGGGTTCTGCGGTTGTCAATACGTTAACTCCACCCTCGTTATGCTTGCTTTTCTGGCGAGATACACGTTATCAGATGTTTTCGGTTATAGGCAGATGGCTTTACTTACAGTAAAAACTATGTTTAATGAGCAAATGTAAAAATGTGCGTATTAACCAGAGAATTTCAGCATAAATGCCAAATATCAGAAAACACCCATAGTCAGAACTATGCAACATATAACTAATCCTGCTCTTGTTGCGGAAACATTTGGATCACATAGTGTCATGGCTTGATAGCCCTGCCATGCTTCCTGGGGTTTCCCTTCACTCCCTTGCTTGTCTTGTCATTACACACAC
>JAODUE010000854.1:0-12950 GCA_027564755.1 Amblyopsis hoosieri
GGCACAAATAAGACCCAAATAAAACAATAAAATCAACATAAAATACAAATAAAACAATGAAATCAATGTCGGTTTTCAAAAGCCAGAGAACAGGTGGCTTTTTAGGAGCGATTTAAAAACAGAAAGTGACGAAGCCTGTCTGATGGGCAAAGGTACAGCATTCCACAGTGTAGGAGCTGCCACAGCAAAGGCACGATCCCCTTTCATTTTTTGCCTTGCTTTCGGTACACTCAGGAGCAGCTGGTCAGCTGACCTGAATGTACGGGTAGGTGCATAAAAGTGTAGCAGCTCTTAGATGTATGGTGGAGCTAAACAATTTAGGCCCTTAAAAGTCAACAAAATAATTTAAAAATAAATCCTAAAATATATGGGGAACCAGTGTAGTAAGGCCAGGATGGGGGAAATGTGCTCGTATTTATGTGTTCCAGTTAAAAGACGTGCAGCTGCATTTTGCACCATCTCGAGACGGGCAACAAGTGACCCCAACATACAGTGAATTACAATAATCCAACCGAGTGGTTACAAAGGCGTGGATTACAGTCTCAAAGTGCATCCTTGGTATAATTGACTTGATTTTGGCCAATTGTTGTAATTGAAAAAAGCTTGATTTAACAACAGCCCTAATCTGTCTGTCCATCTTAAAGTCAGAGTCAATTTCCACCCCTAAGTTTGTGATTGTTGGCTTGGAGTACTGAGCCAAGGGACCCAGATCAACAACTGGGGTCCCAGTTTTACCACCAAAAACCATAACTTCCGTTTTACTTGCATTAAAACTTAAAAAGTTAAAAAATAGTAAGGGCGATGGTCCTTACGCGGTGAAAACTGTTTTAGGCTGGACTATAAATGGACCCATTCAAAGAGGAGAAACACAAGGACAGGAAACCGCTGCATGGCCACAAACAACCAAAAACAGGATTTCTATGGTCAAGCTAAATGATCTTGCACAGCAGCAGATGAAGTATGACTCTCCGGAAGCTGGAGAATCTGGAAATGTCTGAAGAAGATAGACAGTTTATGGACTATGTATCACAGTCAGCTAGATGTGTGAATGGACATTATGAAATTGGTCTTCCTCTAAAGTGTAGATATACTACATTTCTTAACAATCGTGTAGTAGCAGTGCAGAGGGTGGAGAGCCTGAAGCGGAAACTAAGGATCATGACACAAATGCTACCACCCAACTGTTACTTAATTATTCGAGCTAGTATCAGTTAAGGAGAGCCGTTGTTTGGTTCCTTAAACATTAATCCATGATGAGGCTTCTGGCTGAAAAGAGAAAGAAAGTGAAAGTCTCACTCACTGATAAAGATGAAGAAATGAGTAATCTCAAACCATCATTTGACACCAGTCTCCCTTCTGTAAGTGATATGGAGGCAGAATTGGAAATAATACGCTTCTCTCAAAGGAACAGATTCCACAAAGAGTTACTTTGTGGTAAAGTAACATACTTCGGTAAGGAAAGGATGTCCCTCAAAAGTAGTCCAGTCATATAAGATGGTATTCTAAGGCTTGGTGGTAGGTTGAACAAATCCTCAATGCCAGAACATTCTAGATGGCCTGTTATCCTAGCCAAAGACTCACATATCACACCTCTTTTTCTGAGATAAATTCATGAAGCTTAGTGGTATAAATCATGTCTTGTCTACAGTACGTCAAAAGTACTGGATAGAAGTACTATATAGTACTAATGCAGCAATTCGTAAGGTCCTGCCTAAGTGTGTAATATGCAGGCGCCTCCTGGAACACAAATCATGGCAGACCTCCCAAATGCAAGAGTCTTACCCGACGAGCCACCATTTATGAATGTTGGGGTGGACTATTTTGGTCCGTTTGAGATTAAGAAAGGCAGAACAATACTCAAACAATATGGCGTGAGTTTTACATGCCTGACAATAAGAGCTGTTCATGTTGAGGTAGTGTGTTCCCTGACAACAGATTATACAGGCATTACGTAGGTTCATGGCAAGACGCGGACAAGTTCAAGTGTTGTACTCCGACAACGGAACCAACTTTGTAGGCTCTGAACGTGAGTTGAGGAATGCAGTACAAGCTCTGAATAATGACAAGATAATCTGTTTAGCTAATCAAGCTAAAACATTCTAATTTCAAAAGGGATTGACTGGAAATTAAATCCACCCACCGCATTGAAGTTTGGTGGTGTGGGGGAGAGACAAATTCGGACTATAAGAAAACTCTGTAGTAAGGCAGCAGACACTTGACGAGGAAGGCCTGCATAACCCTACTCTGTGAGGTAGAGGCAATAATCAACAGTCGCCCAATCGCTAGAGCCTCAAATGATAATAATGACCTGGAAGCTTTGACACAACGAATCATTTGCTGCTTCTTACAGTCAAAACACCAGTGTTACTAGGATTGTTTGAGAAGAATGACATCTAGGCCAGAAGACGGTGGCATCAGATTCAGTACTTAGCAGACTTATTCTGGAAACGCTGGAACGTCAGGAATATCTGCCTGATCTGCAAGAGAATCAAAAATGGTTCACAGCTAACAGAAACCTTACAGTCGGTGTTGGTGGTGGACGACTCGGCCCTGTGAAAATGGGACAAGTAGTTCAGACCATTGAGGACAGCAAGGGCTATGTCCGCCAAGTCCATGTTAGGACCAGTACAAACATTCTTCTGAGACCAATTTGCTTTGCTTACTTCTCAAGCGTGACCTGTAGTGTCCCTTGTACATGGCACAGTGTCGAAGGCCAAGCCCCACCGGAGTTTGTTGTAATCCATAAAACCCATTTTATTTACGGTCTATGAGCAGCTGCTGCTGAAGAGGTCTTCTAAACCAGAATGCAGATATTCTGTTATAATAAGCAAGGAGATGCCAGTTCTCAGATATATATATATATATATATAGGATAGACTTCCTATTAGAAGTTTTACTATATTTCTACTTTGCTATATAGGCCTACTCTGTACTATATATAATGTTTGTGTACTGTAGAAAATTGTGCTTAACATTTTAGCTATATATTAGATATTCTAAGGGCTATGTGGGAGAGTGTGCTACGTTATTGCTTAAAAGTGAACAGTCTGAGAGACAAGGTTGGAGTAGTGGAAAAATACAGAGTGAGAACAGCACGTCTGTGAGAGACCTTGTCCAGAGGAGATAAGAAGCTACAGGGAGGGTGGGGGAGTGAAGCAAGTAGGAGACAGGATGATGTCAGGATGAAAGATTGGAGGCTATGTTATGAAGTATGCTATTGTATGTGCGCAAGTGATGTGTGCCCCACTGCAGTCGTCTGTGTGTCTAGAGCTTTGACATGCAATTCCACAAACGATGCCATACCATCAAGGAGTAGACTGGCCCACACTGGATGTTCCAGACACCAGATCAACAGAAGACAATGTCAAGAATTCACCCACACCACGCCTATGTACTATATAAGCCTCTAGGTCCAAGCCAGTCAGAGTGTCATTCTTTGTGAACTGCTGATATTGTATGTTATCGGTCAGGGAATAGAATGGACCCAGAGGCTCTGTCTTGTATCTTTGATCTACTATTAAAGCTGCTTTGTTATAACTTGGACATTGTTTCCTCCTACTTCAACTCCATCTAAGAACACGCAGGAACTGGTGTTAGGAAAACCACCTAGATTCCGTACTACAGTACTATGATGTGCATCCTTATATAGCGTTAGGGTGATTAATTAATTAATAATTGTTTTGTGGCCTACAAAGACAATTATGGGCCGGTGTAGGAGTCTTTACGGAAATTATTGTATTTAAATTTATTTTTTAATACATCTATTCTACTGTATATTGTATTTTGCCTTAGTTAGACTTTAGACTTCTAATATACTGCGTGTATTGAGCTAGGGGGCATGCGCAGTAATATGCGGTCAGTGCGGCAATAGGAGTCGAAGATGAAGGAGTAAAATCGTTTTCTGAACGCAAACACAAAGCCTATTCCACTGTTATGGAGTCGAACTGTTGGCTATGTTTTAAGAAAGTAGGAGTTTGAGTTTTTGTACTCTTTGTTTTACTTTTGCTCAAATAAAAACATCACGCGTTGGTGGCTTGTATTTTTGATATCGTGGATAAGGAAAGGCGAGCCAAGAATCTCCTCCTGTGAAACGGAAAAGGTACGTGGAATCTCAGCCACGTAAAAACACCTGTGTTTGCTTTTGGCTCTCCGTAGCCGTGATTGTGTAGAACATTAAACAAGCTGCAGGCTGTGCAGGGATGACGTAATCCCGCTCGCGTTTTTCTCTTTACGCGCTCTTAGGTATCGAAATCTGGTAACGATTGATTTGACCTCAATATTGTGTTGATAAGAGTTCGCAGACGGCCTCATAGAATTTTACTATTGCAGTCGCAGACGGCTGCTATTTTCAGACATACTGTATCTTCTATAGTATAACCTTCCTTCATGAAATAATATTGTGTTCGTGGGTACTGTACATGACTAGGGTGACAAGCTTCTTTAAAATGTCACAGCCAGGTTCCGACATGCTGATTGTCCCTTTTATGGCCTTTTTCCATTGCATGTGCAGACTCGGCACAGCACAACACGGTCAGCCCAGCGTGGTTGATTGTGTATTTCCATTACAACAGGGCTTCCCGCTTGTAGGTGTGACTCTAACTGATCGTAAGTCAATCACATTTAAGCAAAATATTCCTGCCCTGAAAATGCTGGGTAAAGGGTTCTTGTTCAGACCAATATTGTTGCAAGGCTTTGTCAGAGCAGGAACAGGAACTCCCAGGCACCTGGAACACGGTTGTTTAGACAGTGAGATTGGTGTTGTTTGCTGTATGTCACACTATATTTCATGAAGACCTTTTCATGTGGAAAATGTGAATAATGTCTCCTTGAATGAAATCGACGAATCTGATTGTGATATAAATATTTACTTAGATATTATAGGAGGGTGCACTCACATTATATATAGGCTTAATTAAAATGTTTGAATTCTGTATTGTAATGTATATATTGTTGCTATAAAAAAGCATTTTACTTACTTTACTTACTCGCTAACATCCATACTTAGTTAGAATGTGTTATTCCTCAGTGTCTAATGCTGCCACATCCATGACAAATGTCTACTACATATTTAATTTCCCAAAAATGTGTTATAGAAGGTGTCATATTTGCATTACATGAAGTGCATATAGTTGTTGATAGTGTTGCCTAAAATTCAGTTTTGTTCTAAAATGTAATTGTATTTAATAAATGTATGACACTTGTTTGTTTATCCTATTGTATTTTATTTAAGATTAAGATTGTTGTCTTACTTGCTAGAATATTTGTAATGGAGCAGAATACCACTTAAAGTGGACCTGAAGGTTGAATGGTTTAAAAGTACATGTGACACATAATTGGGATATACAGTATTGGAAGCACACTTTAAATTTCTAATACTTGCAATGCTCTGGCATTATAACAGTATTTGATTTGAAGTACATTTTTGTATAGTTTAAACTGTGATAGAAGTGTACTACAAATGCACGTATAGATTATCGTAACAAACACTAATGTAATGTATTTTAAGTGTACTTCAAGTGTGTTATCTCACAAACTATAATACATTTAAAGTTGTTTTTAAAGACATTTGTAAAATATTAAAATTATACTTTAAGAATATTATCATGCTAACTATAATACATTTAAAGTTTATTTTATATGGACTGATGACAAAATAAAAGTACTTAAAGTATATTTAGCAGACTACATACATTTAATACATTTAAAGTTGAGTTTAAAGGCACTGGCAGCACAAAAATCTCACAAAATATAATACATTTAAAGTTACCTATAAAGCCACTGGAAAGACAATGAAAATGTACTTACAATATATTATATTACCATTTTTAATAAATTTGTAGTTTGTTCAAAGACATTTTTAGTATAACAAAAATGTACTTTAAGTGAAAATAAAGCCTTCTAATAGAAGTATACTTTAGTGCACTTATAGTGTACTAAACGAGTCTCAAATTATCATACTAAGTGTATTTTCAGTAGTATTTAAATGTAATTTAAGTGCACTAAATACACTTAAAATAGAGCGAAATTAACAAATTTTCTATAAAGTATACTTAAAAAAATATTTAATTCAAGTATAAGTATAATTTATTATCGCATGGGTTGTATTACCTGGTTCAGGATGTATTCTCCATACTGCTCGTATCCAAGATCAAACGCAAACTTTCCTTGACCCATCGGCTGGAAAACACCAGGTTTATAGACTTGTTATAGAAATGTAAATATAGAGAAGGTTGAGAAAGCATTGCTGGAAAATATCAAAATACCTAAGCTCCTTATTGTTTCATTATATTGATATGTTATATCCACATTAGCATGCACAATACATTTGCTGTCCTGTGTGAACAGCGAAAACAGAGATTTTCAGAAACGCATATATCACATGCAAAATTACATGACAATGCTTAAATGCGAAACAGAGCCTGAGGTGAACCTGAACATGTGTATTTTTCTCCGAGTTGGCCATTTCTGTTTGAAATTTTGCATAAATGGTAGTATCAACATTACACTAATAAACATATGACATATGATATGACATTTTTAATACTATCTTGATTGATCGAATTGCCTTATTGATTTGTATGCTGGATTGACTCACCATGCTATTGACAAAACTGCCCTGGAATTTATAGTTGTGGAAGATCAATTCTCCTGCCTCTGCCATCTTCCCATTTACCCACAATCCTTTAAACTCACAGCCAATGTTATTGTAGTGGTATGTCCCTTGACCATTTCTAAAAAAAAAAAGGTGATTAAAGATTGAGCATAGAGTTGGGAAAATATGGGAAATGCTAATATAACAAAAATGTACTATATTGGAAACACTACAACACATTATGTGATGTTTTTATTTTATTTTATTATTTGTCCTTTATTTTACCAGGTTAGTCTCATTGAGACTCTGTAACAAGAGTTAAAAGGGCAGAAACCAGGCGCAGATTTGCTTCGAAAAAACAATTTAATACAAGGAATAAGGTAACACTCACCAGGACAGCAAACAATAAACGACAAATACAAGGTGAAACAGAAGGGCTTTTGTGGACAATCTGACAATCTTAAACCAGGTGTGGGTAATCACAAGACAAGGAAAAGAGACCAGGATGTGCTCATGGGGAAAACAGACAACTGGGATGTGTGGTTGAACGGTATCACCAAACCATTACAGTACCCCTCCCCCCATGGCCCCGGCTACAAGACGGGGCAAAACAAAACACACCCAGGGGATGGGTACAACGAAAGGACCTGGGTGGAGGCCGAGCGGGCGGCTGAAGGCAGGGACGTAGACAGGACCCCTCCGGAGGCCGAGCAGGCTGGCGGGGAACACTAGCTGCGGTTTCACCTCCAGGCCGACATGGATCGCCGGCAATGGCTGCACCATGGGACTGGCGGCAAATGCCAGCTGCGGTTTCACCTCCAGGCTGACAGGGGGCGCCAGCGGTAGCTGCACCTCAGGACGTCAGCTGCTACCTCACCTCCGGGCTGGCAGGCGAACCGTGTGCCCTGGGCGGCAGCCTATGTGTGCTGGGCGGCTCCTGCGGCCCACGAGCGCTGGGCAGCGGAATCAGCGTGCTGGACGGCCCATGAGCACTGGGCAGCGGCATCGGCAGACCAAATGGTTCTGGGCGACAGCTAGGACCCACAAGCACAGCGCGGCTTCCGTGACCCACGTGCATGGGGCGGCGGCAGCAGGCATTTGGCGCTGAGCAGCTTTTGTCACCCAAGAGCTCTGGGCGCTAGCAGGGAGCCTCTCTCATCTTCCGCGAGCGGTGCGATCTGGTGATGCCCACTCACCACTGTGGGTAAACGCCTTTTCCGGCCAAAGTTGTGTCTTGAGGCTCTAGGCTGTTGGAGGAGCCCTGATGTCCCAATAGAACCGATACGACGAGTCATGAAAGCCGTAACAGTCCTTGCACTTCCCGACAACGGAGAAACCTCCTGCCGTCCACCATTCACGGTGTTTGTGGACTCGATAAGCAAGGAGATGCCAGTTCTCTTCCTCCAGCGTCTCGGGTTCAGTCAACGGACACAGAAAGGCTTCCGCAGTGTCATGGTGGCACAAACAAAACAGTAAAAACAAAAACCCACTAGTCCCTAAATCGGTCGGTTATTCTGTAACGGGAGTTCTAGGGGCAGGAACCAGGCGCAGGTTTGCTTACAAGGAAAAAATGATCACTCACCAGGACCGCAAACAATAACAACAAAGACGATGTGAAACAGAGAGACTACATATACAGTAAATATATATAAGGCTGTATCAATATATAC
Organism: Amblyopsis hoosieri; assembly: GCA_027564755.1. Taxonomy (NCBI): domain Eukaryota; kingdom Metazoa; phylum Chordata; class Actinopteri; order Percopsiformes; family Amblyopsidae; genus Amblyopsis; species Amblyopsis hoosieri. Next base: position 8,263 of record JAODUE010000854.1, read on the forward strand.
TGCGATATTTATTTTCAGTAACGGTGATATGATTTTTAAACGTATTTCGATAAGCTTAATGACGGGTGCAGAAGTCAGTTGTATTCAAAGCTACGTGCATTGATGACTTGCACTGGACAAGCAGTTAGTGCCAAACAGTAGTCGGCTGTTTTCACATGCCAGACAATTTGATTAACTCTCTCACCTAACAGCAAATGTAACAGAAAGGCTTAATATTATATATTATGACACGTCTTCTGTGAAACTGCTACCTTACCGCTACTGACCCCTACTGGAGGACATAAATATAGCCTTCAACAATTATAGGTAAATAATGTAACTAACAAAAAGACACAGTTGAGAGTTTTGTTTATTTATTTTGACTGTGATTTCACATTTCTTGTTGGTATGAAGGCTATAAGGTGAACATTTATTTGTACCTTTTTTATTTCTAAAATCTTATAGTTTTATATGGGATTTCATAGACTTGGCAAATGCATTTTCAGACGTTTGTAAGTACTCCGTTGTGGGTGTTTTAAGCAGTTTTTCTGAGGCATATTGTTCATATCGATATTGGAATTATATCGTATCGACCGAAATTTTGAAATATATTGTGATATAAATTTTGGCCATATCGTCCAGGCCTAAATATATAAATAGCTTTTTATGTTAGCACGTTGCGTCACGTCATTGCGCATCTGTTTATCAGGGGTTTTCCGATTTCCTGCATGGAGTCTCCGTTAAATTTGTTGCTGATTCTAGCTCGCTCTCAACAAAACCATGGTCAAAACTCAGAGTGTTAGTTTAAAACACTAGAAATCAAAATCATACTTTATTAATCCCCCTTAGGAGAAATTCATTCTCTGCATTTAACCCATCCCCGAAGGGAGCAGTGGGCAGCCACTCGTGCAGTGCCCGGGGACCGACTCCAGATTGATGCCAGTGTCTGGTCAACAGCACTGACTGGAGGGTGAACCTGACATGTTTTGATAGTGGGGGAAACCAGAGCACTCAGAGGAAACCCACACAGACACGGGGAGAACATGCAAACTCCACACAGAAAGGCCAGGTCGGCTGGGGTTTGAACCTGGGATCTTTTTGCTGTGAGGCCACAGTGCTATCCACTGGGCCACCGTGTAGCTAGGCAGTTTGCAGTGAGACTGGAGCGACTGGAGCAGTAGATAAACAACAGTCGAAGCGGACACAGCAAACTCTTGCAGCGGTAGCATAAACTATAGGTCACTCACGTGTTCAAAACAGGTTCAAACAGAGTAAACCAATGTTAATAGCAGCAATATTTAAAAATGTCCTTGATTCGGATTTGACTCTCTAGGGTTAGGGCTCAATGGTGAAATTTGGTCAAATTTAAGAGACACACCAAGTTTGGTTGAAATTGCTGTTTGCATTCAGGTGTTATTATCTATTAAAATGATTTACTCTTATTGCGCCCACTAAAGGCCGATTGGCACCATACGTGGCAGGCTAGTTCCGTTTATTATAAAAATACTGCACACCGAATTTGGTGAGATTCAGACCTACGAATGTGCAGATAGGCCATCTGAAGCTATAATCAGACAATTCAAAATGGCGAGAAATCAAGACGTCTGAGCTCATAGGTCCAAAAAGCAATATTTTTCAAGTAAGTGAGGTGACATTAGCTCAAATGAGCACAGAGTTATTGCTATTTGAAAAATGCAAATGTGACTATGTACTGCAGCGCCCCGTAGTGGCCAACAAGGCCCAAATATTCAACACTTAAGGGACCCCAATGGTCTTCTATTTGCCAAGTTTGATGGCGGTGAACCATTGTTAAGGTCTTTGTTTGATAGTTTAAATTTAATTGTTTCAAATGGCTGTTTGCATTCAGAAGATATCATCTATTGAAATGATTTGCTGCCATTGCGCCCCTTAACCTTCGCATTGTCCTCATTCTTCGCGTAGCCATCATGCTTTTCTGCGTACACGGCGTGCCCCCTGGGTCAATCCGACCCGACTTCGCTAAGGCTCCCCTTTGGTGAATGTTGAACAGTGTGCGCGTGCAGCTTTTCCAGGTTATATTTCCTACAGCCGCAACACAGCGTGATGGTTTTAGAGTCTTTCTTTGGCGGGCACATCTGACACTGCTTTCTCATGCCGGTGGTGTGTCCCCCACAAGCAACAATGTGGGTCATTTTGGCTTTAGGACACCGCAAGGGCTACACTTTCCAGCAGGCCGGAATCGCGTTGGGAGTCATTTTGGCCTGAGGACAGCGAGGGGGCTAAACATTCCAGCATGTCCGCCCGTATGCACAGTCGGGGGCAGCGTCTCTTCTAGCGACTTTTGTAAAGATACAACTGAAAGCACATGGGCCGGCCCTCCTGTCTTTTACCAATAGAGAGCGAGAGAGAGGGAACACACACGTACAGAGAGCAATTCCCCTATGTATGTGGCATGTCCCTCGGCTGGAGTCGAACCGACGATGTGGGTCATTGTGGCCTTAGGACAGCGCGTGGGCTACGCTTTCCAGCAGTCCATAATCGCGTTGGGGGTAATTTTGGCCTTAGGACAACGCGTGGGCTATGCTTTCCAGCAGTCCGGAATCGCATTAGGGGTCGTTTTTGACTTAGGAAAATGCGAGGGTTTTAACACAGAGTCTCGTTGTTGGATGATTCCTCTACCGACATCTGCTGCCAAACTATGATATTGCCTGCATGATTACAGACATATTCTGTTTTCTTGAGTCCCTGTGTGCTTGCCGGGGTTGTGTACATGCATGCACCCCCTCCCCCCCTCCCCGCTTATGCTACTCTGTAACTCATGGTACTGTAACTAGTGACCACTCAGCGTTATATAATAGATACATACATTATAATCAGTTAAATGAAGAGACACGTGTTTGGTCATATGTTCAGTGCGTTTATTCGTTTTCATTGCCATACTGTAGCACAGGCTGTGTGCCGTGTGTAGATTTGTGACGGGGCTCGCCTTTGGCAGCATCACTGCCAAACTAAGGGTGCGGTGGGCGATTACGAGGATTGACATATGTCCTGTAACAACTAGCGTGCCAGGATGCGTGTCCAAAGTCCACGTGTGGCATTTTCCTTCCACTGGCGGATGGACTGCAATAACGGTCATCTTTCCTTGCTCTTGTCTTGCACACACATCTCATGGGATAGTCACACAAGCTTTGGACTTTTGGGTCGACATAGCATGCAATCATGGCTAATAGGGCGTTGAGATGGTGGTAGGGCGTCAATTCTACATACATGGGTCTGGTGCACAAGCGCCAGTCCTCTGGACAGCTGTCACGAGTGCAGCAGACATGTCCAGGTGTAAAATATGCTCTCAACTTTAAATCAGTCCACAGGCACGGCCAACGCAATGGCTAAGAGGAAGGCCTGACAGTGACGACGACGATGATGACATGATACACACAGACCGATTGGCCATTTCAGAATATAGGTTGGATATTTTGCAGGTCTCATCCTCTGTCAAAACACCTTTAATTGGTGTGAGAGGCCTGATGCCTGGACCCACAATATGACATGTATTTCTAAGCCCATATGCCTACCCAGTTGTGTACACATAGTAATACAAGTGTCGATTGGTAACTCCTCTCACGTAACATTGTGTTTCACATACATGCTCTTATTCTTTACAAGAACTGTGTTATCACTCGTGCTCTCCAAGAGACATATTGACCCAGAACATGGCACACAGGTTTGTCTCTCCCTGCCTGTCGTGTGTTGATGTGAGAAAGGCTCACTAAAGCCATCTTAGACTGTAGATTGTGTATTTGGCAGGCCTCCTATGGCAATTATAGAATATAGGTTGGACATTTTGCAGGTCTCATCCTCTGTCAAAACACCTTTCATTGGTGTGAGAGGCCTGATGCCTTAACAAACAATATGACATGCGTAAAAGACCCTCTCAACTTTCACTAAGTCCCCATGCACGGCAAACTCAATGGCTTAGGGGAAGCCACGATGACAGCGTGAACCAACAGTGGTGATGATATGATACACACACATGCACACACACAGAAACACACGCATCGACAGGCATAGATAGAACCACACAGTGCTCTCTATAGCCCTCTCCCTCTCGCTCTGTGTTTGGCCTTGGTCTGGTCTCTGCTTCGTGCTTCCACACTCTGTCTGCGTACAATTGACCGAGCCCTCGGCTACCAGGGGGTTGTCAACGCAGCCCTTCCCCTGCTTGCTGGGGTTGTGTACATTGAAAATTTGGACATGGATTTTAAAAACACCCCCCCTTCCCCGACGGCTTTCTAGGTTGTCAACAGTGTGCTTTTGGCAGTCTATTTCAAGGACGATTGTCGCTAAACTTGGAAGGTTTGTTAAGTGTATTATTCCAATGCAGATTTTGGTGAGATTCGGACCTACGGATACACTCATAAAAACGTTTTTGGCCATTCATTGGTTGAATGATATCATAATATGCTACTTTCATGTAAATATGGAATGTTGTAAGTCTTATATATTAATTTATTATTGGGTAAATGTGATTAGATCGGATTGGAAATCCAATGAGAGACAATCACATTAGCGATTACATTTATTTCACCAGTGAACGCCCAATGCGCATGCTCCAAACTAACTTGGTATTTTGGAAGGAGAACACGCCATTACAGAAAGCACGGTAATGACTTTTCAAATCTTTGTCCATCATCAGCTATTAGTTGTTATATATGTCTGATTTTTGTATTTAT
>JAODUE010000855.1:0-12949 GCA_027564755.1 Amblyopsis hoosieri
AGCCCTTAGAATATATACTATATATCTAAACTAGAATATCTAATATATATCACAAATGTTAAGCACAATTTTCTACAGTACTTATTTGTGAAATGTGTACTTTAAAATACCAAAATGTATCTTCAAAAATTTACCTTCAAAATCACAAATATATAACAAGTACCTTTTAATAAAACCCCATTGGTTTTGTACATTTATGGTACCACATACAGACAGATCTGTATCTTTGATTGCTACAGTTTAGTACCTTTTTTTCTGACAGTAGCCATATGTAGATTTACAAAAGATGTCAGGAGTGCAGGGGTTCTCCATTCAGTCCAAGTACCACCTCTGATCACACAAAACCATCCAAGTAGCATTTCAAAAATGTAATAGAAAATATGAAAATAATAAGTATTTATTTAACTGTTAGAAGTTAGTATATTTATGAATTTATTTAATTGATGACAATGTCACTGACAGGCTAGGTAAAAATACACAGGATATATCTCAATATATGTGTTTGCCAGACCAAAAGTTAATTAAGAAATACAATTTTATTAAAATGGAAATGAAAAATCTGAAAACATTGACAGAAAACTACCAGGCAATGTCAGTTTCTTGAATGAACGTATTTTATTAAAAAAGAAACCCTGCATGTATGTTATGTCCCAGTGGTACACTGGGTCATAACATCCACGAAGCATCTACAAAAACACTATAGGATGATATAGTGAGTTCTATAAATATGCCGTTGTATTTAAAATTGTTCCAAGCTAATTGAACACAACCGCAAATGAAGCATTACGGAAGCAAATTGCATATTAAATAGAGTATGTGGAATACAGAACGCCAAGTGAGCAAGAGGTATTTCATTTTATCAAAATAATCCATTGTTGAGAGGAGGCCTTGGGAAGACCCAGGACTAGATGGAGAGATTATATCTCCGCACTGGCCTGGGAACGTCTCGGGATCCCCCAGTCAGAGCTTGCTAATGCGGCTCGGGAAAAGGACGTTTGGGTTAGGGAGGGAAGGGTTAGGGTTATGGGCTAGGTTAGGTTAGGGTGCAACAAGGGAAGTTTCCCTTGCTGCACCCGCGACTTTCATTACAAAAAACAGTAACTGTAATCCATTACAGTTACAAGCTAAAATAGTGGAATCAGATTGCAGGTATTAAAAAACTTTCAAATATAAAAGGGAAGTTTGCAGAAAAAAAAATGCATAAAAGAATCGGATCAATAAATAAACCATTTCAACGAACTAAATCCTGAAATAAGCATGACATTTATCATATTCATAGTGGGTATTTAAAACAATGCTACGTTTTTTGTTTTGTTTTTGGAAAATAACAAAGTTACATTTATTCTGATATGAGCTGAGATTTGCCACGTTTGTGGGGTTTATAGGCCTAGAGGTGCAAGACTCGCAGGAGGAGTGAAAAATTAGCCCACAGTGAGTAAGAATGTGACAGGAACAAAATACACACAGAAATTGCTTGGGGCTCAGAATTAATAAAGAGGTGTGATTGTGTTTGTTTACTAAGAACAGGCCATGCCCCCAAAGCCTATAGGTATAAAACAAGGTTCAATGTCACTGCTAGTGCTTATTTCACAGGACCCGTGACAAGGTATGGCCTCTTACCATCTCAAGGCTCTTCTCTCTGTCTGTTAGTTGTATTATTTTATATGTTAAAAGGTTATACATATTTATATTATATATAAATATTATAATTATTTTCTATGTAAAGATAAAATGGAGTAACTGCATCCTGAGCAGAGAACGACATCACACTCTCTCTGCGTGTTTTAATGTGTACTTCTTTGCTTTCCTAGCCAAGCTAGCCACGCTTGCATATTAGTGCATGTGTGCAATATGGTCCGGCTGTATGGAGGACCGACATTGCCAAAATTAAAAATAAATTAATGACAAAATAACAAACTTTTCTCAGGCTATTTCTGTATTGTTACATTCACCTAATTATGTTTTTCTACATTTCTATTTGTTTATTTCTAAAAACAATTATTTGGTTCTATAAAGTTATTTGCAGCATATTGTGCAATAAACACTGCACCGGCCATAGAACGCTGGCCTGTCTGTTTCCCTCCGTTTTTCTGGGGAATTACGGTATAGGTCAATTTTGTTTACTGGGGAATGGTTACCTGTTTGGATGCCGTGTTTGATCAGCTCATGGTTTCCTGTTCCACCGGTTCTGGGCCCTGTTTCCCATTAGCAACGCACTTAAAGGACTCATTTCATGCTCCTTTTCACTTGTTGACACAGTTCCTTTACTTGTCAATGCAATGTAGTTGTAGACTGATCAATTCCAAAAACAACTAGTAATACTTGGTTTATATGGAATAGCTCCGCATTACTGGAGCTGTCCAAGGTAGCATATTCTCGAAATAAATGTGGATAATGTAAATTGATTAAGTGTATTTTACCCAACGAGATTGATAACATAACTAAATATTATGTAATTATTTAATTTATTCACCTTAACAGGTAAAAACCAGAAAACTGCCTTTTTTCATATCCTAATTTGCCTTTCATTTTAAGATAAGAGCTATATCAAATGCTTGCTGTTGGTCAAGTTTCTGTTACACACACCTAATATGGCTATACATTTTCTTCTAATTTATCCAAAAATGACAAATAGTGAGTGTTTGTAGGTAAAACATAATTAATACTGATGACATCAAGTAATTAAAGGCAGGGTTAGTCATTCATGCTAACTTAAAACTCATATCAAAACTGTATCGCTCCACGGTCTTCCGCGACGTCACCTCACACACAGAAATGCATTGAGAAGCAAAGCGTAGTACTAGGGCTTTGTTGATATAGTGGTGTTCGCCATTTAGTTTATGTTCCTATTTACAGAGCCAGGGCTGTGTAAGTATCAGATTATTTATTCAACATGCACACATGGTTGGCCATCTCATTGTGCTCACACCTAGGTCCAGTGGTGTGTCCAGGCTCCCTCTCCGCCGGCGCGCTGCCACGTTGGTTCGCTAACCACCGCCCAAGGCGTCGTGGCAGCCCTTCCCCTCCCTGTTTCTGCACCTGTTTTGAGTTATCTACTCACCCACGAGTATTTAGTGTTTGTTTGGTGTTTCCTTTCTCGTGGGTTATTGTATGTGTTGATCACTGTTTTTGATTAAACCACTGTTTCGTTTATCACGCTTTCTTGTTGTTGCTAAACGTTACATGTACGGTATGCGCCTCACCTCATCATACCTGCCTAATAATAATTAGTGATATAGCTCATGCCTGCTTTATCGGTTTGCATGTTTAACAATGGAGTTCATTCAGATATCCATTTACTGTGGTCTAAATAAATTGTCAATCAATATCTTCGAGTTTATCTAGTTTCAAAAACTAGATTTACAGATTTGATCACCTGCAAATGTTGAACATTGAACTTTTATTTATGGTTTGTGTACTGGCGATCAACATCTGTGTCTTATATACGAAAATAGTTCAACCTATAAGATTTAACTTGGGGTTATCAAGGAAAGTCAGGGTTGACAACTCTGCCTGCCTTAACTTGTGATAAAGGTACTTTGACTGCGATGAAGATGTTGAGTAGTTGAGTAGTAGTAGTTTGAGTTTGTGTGCGTTCACATAAAAGGGGCTCGGTCGGCAACACAGGTCAAGTTTTTGCGTAAAGGCGCATGCTCCGCCCGTCCCCTCTGTGTTCGCATATTGAAACTATGCCTTTTTATTGTAAAAGGCAAGCTATTGCCAGTTCCTGAACGCATGAAAAGCCCATTTGATCTTGGAACGCTTAATGTCCGGGGTACCCAACAAATGCATACAGTAGCCTTTCTTGGGTGCATATGATTAGTAATACTGTACCTTACAGTCCTCTATTAAAATATTATTTCACAAATGGCCTGATTCTTCCGATCGCAGAGGTGGACAAGAAAATAAACTCTATATTTAGGCTTTATGATGTTAATAGCTAACATCATTGTAGCAGCACTGGCTGAAAAATTATGATTGAACTCTCGAACTGATCGTTTATAATGGTTTAATTTCGTTCAATATAAACACCGTAAAAGCTAAGGAAAAGCGAATGACAGTAGTAAATAAATTAGTACCAAAAGTACAAATTGATATAGTCACATACAGTAGGCTTAATCTCAAAGAATTATGAAATTAAATTTAACGTATTATTGATCTATATTATTTAGACCTACCGGTAGCCTAAAAAGTACGGTACCGTACCATACTGGTATCTAAACTACCGTATTCTACTTCATCAACGGCCAATATAACCAAATGAAAGATAAACAATTTGATCAAAAGAACTATGTAAAACAATATAACAAGTGTACAGAACGACATAAATACAAAGTACCTTGCGCCCATATCAACCAGGTGCTAATAAATAGCCTATAGCCTTTCAGATTTGTCTTCTTCTTCTAACTGTATCAAACTGTCTGTTGATCTGTCAGTTATCCTGTTGCTCTGGGCTACTCTGAATGTATTTGAAAGCATACACACCTGGGCTACTCTTAACCTGTATTAAAAAAAATACACACCTTAATCAACAAGGAAAACGTATATATATACATATTAATATAGCATTATAATTAAGCAATACATACTAATATCAATTATAAATATTCTTTACAATCTGCTAAATATATTGCCCATCTGTTTTATGGTTATTTACAATCATAAAGCAATGTTAATAGCTATATTATATTTGATTTAAGAAAATAATATAGGTCTTAAAATCAAAAACAAACAAATGAGTAACTGTGTGGAACATAAAATGGCGTGCATGCTCCTACATTCAGAACTGATAATGTTTAAGGTGTATTTTAATAGCCATAAATGCTGCCTGTGCTACAATGACATCTAAAATAATCAATGTGCGGTATAGGCCAAATCTTTTGACAAAGCAGCGCACAACTCGACAAAACACCAGGAACTTTATTTTCACTTTGTTATTATGGGGTATTGAGAGGTGAATTTTGAGGAAAAAATTATTTTAATCCATTTTGGAATAAGGCTTTAACATAACAAATTGGAAAAAGTGAACAACACCAGTGATAATATTTGTCTTTCACAAAACGTGCAAGTTTGTTATTAACTAATTTAATAACATGATAATAGCAGACCATGGTAGGAATTAATGTCACTTATGCGGTCTATGATGTCGTAGAACCAGAAATGTGTACTTAATTGGGAGTGGGGGATGACACATTTGTTTAGGTCTGAGTGGCTGGTGCGCTTAGTATGACATCTAGTGGCAGAAAATCACATATGGCACTTTAATTATGTGTATTACCAATAACTTGAAGGACATTTGCATTATATGTATTTTGTCATATATCCACATAATTTCACCTATTGTAATGAAAGTGTAATTTATATTTGGTATACACTATATGTTTTTCAATTTTGGTTAACACAGGGGCTCCATTACGACCTGCTGAGTAAAAATGGCAAACTATACTGTGACTTTATTTAATGGAGACCAAATGTTTGCCGCCACTACGAACAATGTCTCCATCAGAATGATGGGCATTGATGGGATGAGTGCCTGGACAGAATTAATTGCCCCCCTTCCAATTCTGTCCTTCTGCCGAGGAGCAGTAAGTCTGAAATACTACTTTATTTATTCTATTAAATGTATAACTATCTTTATTTGTATATAATATGTAAATATTGTGTATATGTAAATATAAGGTATATGGTATATGTAAATATAAGGTATATGTAAATTGCTTATGTAGCACTTTGAGATTTCTTCTAATGTAAAGTGCGTTACAAATAAAATGTATTATTATATTATTATTATTATAAAAGTATTTTACATTAACATGCTACATTAGATTTTTATGATTCAGATCTGTGTAAAGACTGGATTGTCCTCTTGATTGACCTTTACATAAATCTCAAACCAAACACCTTGCTTGCTTACTTGTCCTCTATCTCTGCAGGAGACTAAATTTAGTCTGTCCTGCCCTACTGACCTGGGCGAGCTCTATATGATAATGCTAAAGCTAGAGCCCTTCAGCATTTTTGCAGCAGATCATTGGTTCCCTTCCAAGGTGGAGATCAAGAACCCAGGTGGACAAATCTACCACTTCCCTGTCTACCACTGGATAAATGACTACAATGTTTATGTTTTCAGAGAGGGAAAAGGTCTGTGACAATTTACACTAAAGTATAAAAAAGCACCAGCCTATTCAACTATTTAGCTGATCACATCATATTTTACAAATATATATATTTTAAGCATTATTTACTTTTAATTACTTATTTATTAGAATAATTTTTTTATAGCTCTAACTGTTTTGGGAGACTGTCCTGAAGGCTTGAAAGCCAGGAAAGAAGAACTACAACTGAGAAATGAACAATATTGGTAATATGACATTAAAATGTTGTAAGCATGTTCAGATGTCCATATTCTGATATTATTGGTCTGGGTGTTGAAAGCAAGGTGATGGGTTCTACACTCTGCACAGACTACAAAATGTTACAAATGTATTTCTTGCTGACCATATTGTTTCAGTATATATTATTTTTAAAAAGTATTTCTTTAATAGCTGGGAGGTGCATACAGATGGGCTCCCCCATTGTATTAAAAATGGAAATCTCAACTCTCTACCTTGTGAGGTCCAGTTTTCCATTACCAAGAATACCGAGTTTGCTCTAACTGCAGCAGAAGCGTAAACAAACTCTAATATTATTGTCAACATTTTTATGTTATACCATAATTTAAGGTATGCCTATACAGTTTCTACCAGATAAGTCATTTTCTGATTTACCTCCATAGGCTGATAGAGTTGAAACTTAAGGCTCAGGCATACAGAATGGAGAAGTGGCTTGGTCTAGACGCACTAAATTATTTGCAAAAGAAAAGCTGCGAAAGAACCATCATAACAGGTAGAATGCTGAAAGTCTTTGTTTTCCAAAGTGATTGTGGTTTAGATCAATCTATAAGGCACTAAAACTCAGTTGTTCTAGAGTACATCCAAGCGCACTGGAAGGAGGATTCTCTTTTTGGCTACCAGTTTTTAAATGGTGTCAATCCCATGGTGATCCGTCGTTGTTCAGTCTTGCCGGAGAACTTTCCCGTCTTGCTCCCTTGTGGCTTAGAAGGAGAAATGCAGGTAGGAAATATAGAGATAGGGAAACATATGGTTTAATTTGTTTCACTTGATAGCACATGATGTGGCAAATTAACTGTCAAACAAATTATATCAATGCTAATGTACTTCACTATTTTGACCATCGCTGATTTCCTTCCTTCCATCCTTATATCAGACCTACACATAGTTTGAGTTAAATCAGTCACCTTTACTATTTAAAATAATTTCACTGCTATTTATATCTGATTAATGGTGCCTATTCCTCATTTATGAACATTAGTTTTGACAGATTCTTGATTTCAGATATAGTGAGTGAGGTATGTTTCAGTAGTTGGATAACCAGAGTTGATTAAACTAGATATAGTATAATATATCACCTAAATACAAATAAAAGTAAAGGATTGGAACTTGCTTAGTCCATTGAGTTAATGTCTTATCCTTAACAACCTCTTTCTGGCATGCATTTGAAACATGTTGATCATTCTATACCACCAATAGAAAGGCAACATTTACCTGTGTGACTACAAGATTTTGGATGGAGTGAAAACAAACACCATCAATGATAAAAAGCAATACCTGATGGCTCCCCTCGTCCTGCTCCACAAAACACCTGATGACAAAATGATGCCCATTGCTATTCAGGTGTGACAATAGCTATACACACATTTAGGTGAATGTGTCTAGTGTTAAGTCTGTTGTACAAATATACATTCAAATTGTCCTGTAGTTAAAGCAGGAGCCATCTGAAGACAATCCCATCTTTCTCCCTACTGACTCTGAGACTGATTGGCTGTTGGCCAAGACCTTTGTCAGAAGTGCAGAATTCAACTTGCACGAGCTTAATAGTCACTTGCTGCACACCCACCTGCTAGCAGAGGTTTTTGATATGTCACTTATGCGCAACATTCCCATGGTTCATCCCCTCTACAAGGTAACTGGATTTACATATATCCAAAAACTATTGGATGTAGTGGTGAAGAAGGAAAGACATATCTCTTAAATAATATTTTATATTTAAATATATATGTACCTTTTATGATAAACGATAATGCTTAAGAAGTGGATGTGTTATTCACTATTTTGAGATTGTGTTTAGATATAATCAGTCATTTTTTTCAATGTTCATGATATCTGACTTTGGTGGGATTTGGAGGATGTAGTTATCCTTGCATGGCACTTTATTATCATCTGTTATTCTCTTTTTTTCATTTCAAGCTCCTGATTCCCTACACACGGTACACATTATATATCAATATATCAGCCCGACAGCGTCTCATATCAGACAAGGGGGTTTTCACTCTGGTATGAAAAAATGTTTAAGCAATGAGTTGCATAATAATATTGCAATAATGCATAATTTAAAAGTTATTTATCACACATTCTACTGTAATCTATTTTTATTTGCCACATATGCAATTGCTTTGTTACAGTACACAGCTTCTGGTGGAGAGGGTATGACAACAATAATGGAGAGAGGACTGTCATCGTTGACCTACACCTCTCTTTGTATCCCAGATGACATTGCAGAGCGTGGTCTGAACTCTGTACCAGGCTTTTATTACAGGGACGATGGTCTCCAGCTGTGGAATATAATTTACAGGTACTGGACACATTTTCTATTTCAACTTTCTTCATTCTTATATGCCAGCTTGTAGCATAAAGAGGTCTAATTTTTGGGTTGCAATGTTTTGGCAACCTATAGTTGTTGTTATAACCTGCAGTACACAAACATTGTAGTTTGAAGTTTAGAGAGCTCTTGCTCTGATTTATCGATCCTACAAAGTAATCAAGTAATTGTATTACAGTTTAAACCTCTTCAACCGGAATTCAATTTTAAATGAGACCACACTAGATGCCATACTGATAAATGTGCCCATTTACCATATTCAAGATTTTCTTATGTGTAGATTTGTGAAGTACAAGTAAACAGCAAGTCTCTTAATACTGCATACTGTATAAGCTAAGCTGACCTACATGGAGGTTGCAATGCTGCCTTAATGATACTGTTCCCATACAAGGGAGAGGTGTTTTTGTTTTGATCAAGTTGAACTATAAACAATCTTTATCCAGAATTTCTGAATACTAGGGATGGCACCAATACGATACTGAGATCAGAAATTGGTCCGATACTGATTTACGGTATCGGTGACAATTGGGCAATTGTAACCAATCAATGGGGCTGATTCATCCATCCTTCTTCATCCGCTTATCCGGAGTCGGGTCGCGGGGGCAGCAGCTCCAGCAGGGGACCCAACTTCCTTTTCCCGAGCCACATTAGCAAGCTCTGACTGGGGGATCCCGAGACGTTCCCAGGCCAATATGGAGATATAGTATCTCCACCTAGTCCCAGCCGGATGTGCCTGGAACACCTCCTCCGTAAACTCTACTCCAAGTTCCTCACAGATAGCCGAGCTTCTCAAACCTATATCTGAGATGCCAGCCACCCTCCTGAGAAAACATATTTAGGTCGCTTGTACCCGTGATCTAGTTCTTTCGGTCATGACCCACCATTTATGACCATAGGTGAGGGTAGGAATGAAAATTGCCCGGTAGATTAAGAGCTTTGCTTGAGGATGATCCAATAAAATTAATTTACATGCGTAGGTCTACTGTCAAGCATCAGCAATCTCTAACCTATCATATCCTAACCTAGCCACACTATCAGCAGCAGATTTATAAAATGCATCTAGGTCCTAAAATAGAGATTGGCTGTCATTTACATTGCAACCTAACATAAACCAAACCACTCAAACTAATGCATACATCAATGAAACATTGTAATATTTCCTTATATTCATATATAGCCCATGTTATAATATGCTTTACAGAGTTAGGAAAGCAATGTTCAAGCCTGATGGTTCCTTACACAAAACATGATTCCCAGTCTCTTCCTCAGTCACAGTGAAGAATACAGCTAAATTTAACACTGGGATCGAATCGGTACTGTGTCGGCCGATACCTAAAGTGCAGGTATTTGTATCGGTATCGGGACTGAAAAAATTTCTGTTGTGCCATCCCTACTGATGACACCTTTAAATTGCTAATTTTTAATGGTCATATGGACTAACAAAGGAAAATGAAAAAAAGGCTTATGTTGATGTACATGAGTCCCTCTTCCCTCTGGAAGATATATTGTATATGTATTAAATGGACATTATGAACAACAGGTTCCCTAAATGGTTGCATTGGAATTTTTACATAAACAAACAAACAAACAAACATGCACGCACACCCAGTTTATAAAATACATTTCAGTAAGTATATAGTACGTTAACCTTCTCTTTTGGTTAGCTTTATATCAGGAGCTCTTAGCTTCTACTACAAGACAGATGATGATGTGGTTAAGGACTCTGAACTGCAGATGTGGATTCAGGATATCTTTGAACATGGATTCCTTTCTAATGAAAGGACAGGTGAGTTAAATATATAAAGTAACCCATTTGCTTATTGTAGGGCCTCTGTCTAATTTAACATGTCTTCTAATTCAATTAATTAATGACCTAATACCTAGGAATTCCCCAGAGGTTCAGCACTGTGAATGAGTTGAGCAAGTTCGTCACCATGGTGATGTTCACTTGCTCAGCCCAACATTCTGCTGTCAACAATGGCCAGGTGTGTTCATCTTCATAACACAAGACAGGTTGATTTCATAATATATTACCGGTGAAATCATCATTGCTATTAAATGCAAAATGTTAAAAGTAACTATAACTGAAAGGCAGGGTGTTTATTTAGGAGTTCTTCTGTACTTTATTAAAAATAAAACATTTTATGTAAAATATTAATAGAATAAGAAAAAAGTTTACCATCATGCTTTTCTGAGTTGAACATTTACATTCTCAAATTAAACCAAAAAAAGTTCATGCTCTTTTGGTTTAATTTGAAAATTGAACTAGCAGCTAGTAACACGTACCACAGCACCACTCTGTAGTGCTATTGGCAGGCAGTGGCATTTAGCAGCAGTAGCCTATGACTCCGCAGTTGAAAACACCTCCCTCGACTTGCTGTAAACTATGGCCAAATCTTCTGGGAAGATTCACAGAAGCTAAATATAATGCTCTGTCCCCAAAAATGTTTCATGTGCATCTATTGTAGTACGACTATGGTGGTTGGATGCCCAACACTCCCCTCACCTTACAACTTCCTCCACCAACCAGTAAAGGGACAACATCTGAAAGCACACTGATTGACACACTTCCTGATGTGAATGTAACAGTTCAGGGCATGGCCATCATGTGGCTACTCAGCACGCAGTCCACTGATTTTGTAAGTATCTGATGCTTTATGAATTATGTGGATCATATCTGTTTTCAGATTATAGGCTATGCATGGACCTGTCAAATAACTGCGTCCACAAGGGGGCATTGCACATTTAGGTTTTGGCTCATGTCTCATCATGGGTGAGACTCAGAACAGAACGTCTTCTGAGTCCTTAATCTACTTTTTTTTTTACATACAATTCTGAGCAAGTAATGACCTAAACTTCTCAAAGCAGCTAAAATCCTTGTTACTATGTTTACAGTTCACTGCAGTCTGGAGTCCTGCAGCACAAAATACACTAACCACTTTCACAAGAGGAAGGTGCTTGCTGTTTCTTGAACCAAACACAATAGCATATTCCTTTACACAAATATTGGAGTTGAAAAACATTTATGTACACAACATCCTGAATTTAGCACTTTATTTTCATGGCAGTAGACATTATTGTGTCTGGAAAGACGTTTTACAAAGTTCACTGTCAATTTCACTGCATGTCTTAACATGTCCAATTCTGAAAACTATTAATAATAATAATACTATTAATAATAATAATATTTATTTATATAGCACTTTTCATACAGATTTGCAGTTCAAAGTGCTATACAGAGAAAAAATACATGCACACTAGTTGTGCTTTCCATAAACATATACAGAAATAGAGAGAAAAAAACATTAATACAACTAGTTGAAAAATTAAAACAGGTGCATAAAGGAATTCAATAAATATACATAACATTATACTGAAATCACATAAGTTAATAAAAATGGTTAAAGGAATCAGATGAAAGAAATATAAGATACATTCAAACATCCTTTGTGTAAGAACATCAGACTTACCTCTTCCTTTTCCCATTGAGAACGCTGAACCACTATCGATAAACATTTTGTGCAACTTCTCGGGTCTAAGATATTCTGCTTGGACCCGATGATTGCTGGAACATTTTGCATTATGCGTCCAGTCCTTATTGTACCTTATTGACCTATTGTAATGTGTTGTTAAATCCTATAGGTTCCTCTTGGAAAGTACCCAGAAGAGCATTTTTTTGAGGAGGTTCCCTGCAAACTGATTGAACATTTTAAAGACGAGCTGAAATGTTTAAGTGCATCTATCAAAGCCAGAAATGCTGGTCTTGACATCCCATACACATACCTTGATCCAAGTCTTATTGAGACTAGTGTAGCTCTTTGAATGTAGACCAAAATGTGCTACTATACAAGCTACTAGAAATCTATAGCCTGTCAGTCCCAGAGCTTGCTTATTTCACAGCTGTCAAAAATGTAATCTTTTTATTCATGAATAGATTGTCATGCTTTTCCCTCGCCATTATCAATGAAAAAAAAAAAATATGTCAATAGAGTGGAGGCTATTTTAGTTTAATTTTTTTCATTAGGCCTATTTGTTTTAGTTAATGAGTGTTAGAAAGGGTGATTATCATTGAATAGTTCTATTAGCGATTTTGGATATGCACTATTGTAATATGTTCCTGCCATAAAACATAGCCATATAATATGCCTATTTTGGTTTTCCGGGCAATTTTCGTTCCTACCCTCACCTATGGTCATGAAGGGTGGGTCATGACCGAAAGAACAAGATCACGGGT
>JAODUE010000856.1:0-12949 GCA_027564755.1 Amblyopsis hoosieri
GGACTCTCTAAGTGGTCTGTCTCCTCTATATAATGTCTCTGGTGCTTCTCCCATAGAGTTCTATTGAGGACTCTCTACATGGTCTGTCTTTTCTATATAATATGTGTGACTTTATCCCCTGTGCTGCTAACCATGAGTTGCTCTTGCCTGGTGGATGTCTCCTCCTGATTCAACATTCTCGCAGATGCACGAGCTCTCCACGCAGAGCTATTTTCCCGTTGCCTCGGTTTTCCTCGAAAAGCCTTTTGAAGCTATCGCGTATGAGAGACCCCAGGGGGTCGTCCCCTGGCGCTGACGGCGAAGATGTATGGAAGACATTGCGGCACCTCGCAACATCATCTTCTTTACTTGTGTTGCGCCCACCGTGAGACGCAACAGTTGCAGGACCTGTATCCATATCCATAGAAAGGAAGAGCGAGCTTCTAAAGCGTTCTAAAACTTAACGGCATAGTCAATATAGTTGAACAGATGCGATGCAGCATCTTTAATGTCCGAGGTTGTCCATGGGCGAAAAAACAAGTTGAGACCAGTCGAACCAGTCACCTCAATTATAGGCAAGTTCATAGATGCTTCATGCTCTGTTCAAAGGCCAGATTTATAAAAAAATAAGAATATGATAAGTAAATTATAATATGAGATGAATATTATTTTCCATAACAGAGGATTTCGTCATCCTCTCCCAGGCCGACGCGGGGTGGTGGCATTTAAAGGTTTTTGACACCGGAAAGTACTGTGCTGTGCTGTACTGTACCGCACAGCTTTCACAGCTCAACAAACACATTTGTCCGCCAAGATGTGTGAGGTTCAGTTTTCAGTAGGTTGACACACTTTCAGCGCCCCGCCAGGACGTGTCCTTTGGAAAGAATGTGAGAGTTGATCTGAAGCCCAGCGTGACCCATATTTCCTGCCCGGACAGTGTGCTGTTCCGTGGCGATCTCCTTGCTCATCCAGCTGAGACAAATGGCTCATTACAAATGAAGTATTGAAGTATGCTGCACGCAGACCCTTAGGAAGTTCCATTACCTTTACTCATAGAAATGTTATCATAATGCCAAATTGCTGTGGCCGGCGTTATGACTTTGACACGACTCTCTTGCATTTCATCAACGCATATATTGCTCTTGAGGAGATTATAATGTCCACCGTTGGCTCCTCAAATACCGGTGTGGAGCAGCTCATTAAAATAGTTTGATTAGTTATGCCTGATAGGCCATTTCTGGGCAGAGCGGGTGCATGACACAATGAGGAAGGAGAGAGGACTTTATTAAAAATCCAAAGCCATTCAGCTTCCCTAAAGCAATCACTTGGTGCCGTTAACCTCTCCGGTGCTGCTGTTGTCATGTCAACAACATTGTGTCTGCCCCACCGTAGCCCCAGTGCGACGTGGGCTGTCCAATCACCAGCCTGCTAGCCTGTGTCTCCTGTAGCTAGCATCGAGACAACGCCGCATGTAATGAAGCCTCCAGGGATCAGCGGTTAGCTAACGAACTTCAACGGCCATTGTGCAGCTCCCCGAGCAGCGTAACCGCCCCTCCCACCAGCCATTCAGGGCGATTCCTCTGTCTGTGTATGGTACTGCCCATAAGGTGAACTTGCGGTCAGTGTGGAATTAAGGCCTGTGCAAGGATGCTTTGGCACAAGGCAAAGCTCCTTTGTTCCATTTAAGGAAGCCATTTTTAACGTCAAGTGGTCTCTTTTTTAAAGCGCTATTGCTGTGCTGAAGTCCAAAGCCTGTTATGCGCTGTACTGAAAACCAAAATAAGCTTAGACCGGCAGTTATTTATATAAAACTAAATTATAGAGTATGGTACGCTACTGCAAAAAGATTCAATCAAATGTGTTTTTCCGCTGTGAGCACCATGGTATATCCCCATATTGACTAGTAAGACCTTATATTAAAGGTCTTACTCTGGCAGTGCATTTATTGTGAGCCATCCATTAAAACAAGTGTTTCAGTCCCAATGTGAAATAGCTGGAAAGACGAATGATGGAGGCAAAGTGATTTTTTCAGTACCTGCGCTGTGCAGAGACGCACGTGCTCATGAATAATAGATAAAAGGTTCTTTTGAGCAATAAATTCAAATAACACGGAGGATGCGATATTGAGGGAATGAAAATGAGAGAAAAAAGGACAAGAGCTACTCTGTTTATAAAAACCCTTCAACTAGTTTTTAATTCCTGCTACATTTGTAGAAGTTTTTTACAGTAAAGCTTCCTCTACTGTAATCACCAAAAAACCAGTGAAGTACACTGAATATTGTCATCTCTTCTGCTCAATGATCACCAGCAATTTGTGTAAACTCAAATACTGTATGTTCATAGTAACAGTATAAATTATTAATCATCATAATCTCATATCATAATATATCATACATCAGCGTGACTTCAAAGTGGTTTCCAGAGTAAAGCCTTCATTATCACTCAGACCCATTGTCTAAAGACCCCTAAAGGTATATGCACGTTTATTCTGAAAATCAGCTGTTCGGCCAGATGTATGGGTGATAAAGTACAGTAACATATCGGTAACTGACGTTTATTAAAGTCTCCATTCTGTGAATGTATTCATCAGCCACAGTGGAGAATTATTGGCAATTAAGCGCCTAGTTTCGGGGTAATGCCTTTATAAACAGGAACGTAGTTTACTATTACACTAGAACCCACTAGAACACTGACTACAGTATAAGCTATTTATTGTCCGCTGCACATCTGGCATTACAGCTATGTGTACCGGACATCTTTTCTTCCACTATACAGCAACTGTCTGTCTGCATACATTAGACTGAGGGAAAGAGGAAGAACTAAGATTGGGGGGTGGGTCAAACTGCGTGTTGGGGTTTGAACAAGAAGGAAATCTATGTTAAGAAAGACAGACAGTTGGCGATGGAGAGGGGGTGTCGTGCGCTCGCTGGTTATTTTCACCCTCGGCAGCCGTAAACAATATGAGCTGATGGCAGGTCTGATGGCTCTGAAGCCACCACCAGACAGCGACAGGTGGTCCAATGAACGAATGAATGAATGTTTGCTCACTCAGAATAAACTTCTGGAAGTTCATTAATAAGAAGGAAGTTTTACAGTAGAAGTTCACAATTTGCGTGTTGAACACTTGAACTCATATTGAACTTTTGCCGAAACCTTCATTCTGTAGCTTAAATATGAAGTTACCCTGCTGTTGTTCCCATAGAACTATATATAAGAATGGTTGTTCCCGATGTATCAACACTTCTAGGTCACTCACAGTTCACTTCCATTGTTTCTCATAAATGTGTCTGCAGATCTGATCTCTGTCTGTACTGGTAGAATGTGTTCTCCAGGTACTTTGGAGTTGCTGTTTGTTATTGTGTAGTTTACTTTCAGGTATGTATTTCCATTTATAATCCAAACACTAAAAATAAATTCTGGAGTACCTTGAGAACATACTATCGTCAGAGGCAGCGACCAGATTTTCAAAATAACTTTTTTCAGAAACAATGGAAGTCAATTATGGATGAAAACATTCAGTGCATTTCTATTTTTAGTTTTGAGGTAAGGTCGGTACAGAGTCCAGGAATTACCAAAAATGTTCTTTTGCCTAACATTTGTGGTATTTGCAACAACAGTGGTATTTGCATTCCCAACCAGCGCCTCCACTGTGAGTCTGGTCTTCTCCCATTGACACGATTCCACATGGAGCCAGTCACATTGGGACCCCACTAACCTATATGATCAAAGTGAACAACAAACATCTACAGCAAGTCTGGACAGATAACAACATGATGGCTCGTGATTATAGACATCATTGTGCCATGGCAGAATGATGTCTCCAATGGCTTGGAGCACCAACCGGCAAATGCAAGGATATTTTTATCATAGCTGGTGGTGGCACCATTCAACTCTCCAGACTTATCACAACTCCATTAAATGCACAACTTCATGCCAGTCTGTGCTGTGAGGGCTAAGGGAAATTGACTGGCTGGCTGTAGCAAGACTGAAAACTCCCTGAGAGCTCAAACTCTATCTGCACAAAATGATAACATTCGTGTTGTGAATGTCCATGTGGTTTGATAGGGTGAGCGGCAGTATAGCAGCCCAATCTCACATGTAATGTGTTATTTATTTGCCGCAGTATGGTTCCTGTTTTGGATGGCATTTGGTGACTCGGTCACGAGTGCTAAATGGCAGCCCGGCTTTTGCATATGTTTATTTCCCGAGAATATCATATCAGCACAGTGTCAGCCACAGTGCTACAGGGTGGAATTAATTTGGCTTCCAGTTTTTCACAGCCTTCCCGCAGGGAGACACTTGCGAGCTTCGCCTCAGAGCGAGATTAACGCCGCTTCTGGGAGCACGATGAAGGCAATGCATCACGCTCCCAGGGCCAGCCATTCTGTGCAAGTGTCTGCAGAATGCGTGGAGGCCAGAGAGGAGAGAGAGAGAGAGAGAGAGAGAGAGAGAGAGAGAGAGAGAGAGAGAGAGAGAGAGAGAGAGAGAGAGAGAGAAAAGGGACTGTGAATTTCCCGTGGCACCCAGAAGCCCAGTCCTCTAAGCAAATGCCCCAAGTTGCTCCCCTTAGCTCAGCATCAGGAAAATATGTCTGCCTCAGAAGTAGCTTACTGGGTGCCTCAGCGGAGCCAAGCAGATGTCCCACTCTCCAGGCTGTCATGGCGAGGGGGATCTTGTGAGCGAGGCTAACAAGGTGTCACCTCTGGGCGAGACAAGCTCTGTGGTTCTGTCTGGCAAATGTATCTGAGATTTGTAGTCTCTGCCCTGTTGTGACGTTTACCGCTGCCCTGATCAAGACAGACCGTATATTGATTTGATTTCATGAGAAGATGAACCGTATCACCTTCAATGATAAATGCAGTCTAGAGCAAAGAGTTTCCCTTTTTAAAGGTTAATTTTAGTTGCTTTCTTGAATATTGCAAATGTAATTGATTCAAAATAATAAAGGTCCTATATAGTTAGGTTTTCTGTTATTTCAATGCCAAACATTTTTGACAGATTCTTCACCTTGAGCTGAACTCTAAATGTCAGTTCATTTTACACTTGTATACCCCAACATGTTCTACTCTGATTGCTAGTGGGAGGATAGGTCAGAGACTCTATAGTTACAGCCCCATATATAGTAAATATATCCCCATTTATAGTAATATATATCCATATATAGTAAATATATCCCCATTTATAGTAATATATATCCCCATATATAGTAATATATGTCCATAGTAAATATATCCCCATATATAGTAATATATATCCCCTTATATAGTAAATATATCCCCATTTATAGTAATATATATATCCCATATATAGTAATATATATCCATATATAGTAAATATATCCCCATATATAGTAATATATTTCAATATATAGTAATATATCCCCATATATAGTAAATATATCCCAATTTATAGTAATATATATCCCATATATAGTAATATATATCCATATATAGTAAATATATCCCCATATATAGTAATATATCCCATATATAGTAATATATCTCCATATATAGTAAAATAGCCCCATTTATAGTAATATATATCCATATATAGTAATATATCCCCATATATAGTAATATATCTCCATATATAGTAAAATAGCCCCATATATAGTAATATATCCGCCTTTCCACCACACACACTTTCAGAGATGCAGTATGTTTCTATTTGTCAATGCTATGACTTTTCTTTCCCCTCACCAGTGACTAAGTCCTGTATTTTCCACTTCCATGGGTCTTGGTGAAGGTTATTATTTTTACTTTTTTTAATTTTTTTTATCTCGAAACAAGGATTTTGTAAATTTTTGCAGAGTATTCTTAGACATATTTGCACGGCAGAGGAACAGGAAACTGTTCCGAGACATTTACCTCTCCTAAGAAGAGAAATCCTCCACACACCTACTCATATCTGATAAGTAGGCTACAGCTCAGTAAGAACAATGCATGCTAAATAGGTAGATCCAGCGTGGCCACGAGATTCCTCTCTTGCCTGTTGACTGTAAGATGAATTCAAAATAGCCACAGCCTCCTAAATTAAAGTAATGCTTTGATCACGACAGAGAGGAGGAGAGGCGAAGGTCTGTGAGCATGCATCAAAAATAGATAATCCCATTCTGAGTAAACGCTAATGAAGCTTCAGCTATTCACAGCTACATGGACTACATGGAGTGGCTCTGAGCTGGGGATGTGCCACCCTTCAGTGGAGACCAACATTCAATCGTGAATTTATACTTGGTCAGAAAACACTCGCAGGGTTTACATGGATATTCACATAAGATTTCGGGTTACCTGTTTTACATGTGGTATAATCTGATACGGTCTGGTGTTTACATGTGCCATTGCAATTAATCTGAAGACGTTTAACATGCCCACAATATGAAGGTATTGTAACCAGTCCTGCTAGCAAGAAGGTTAAAATCGGGAGAGCTGTCCAATAGTTTCAATATTAACCAGAGGTCTACGCCCAGTAGGAGGAAACGACTGCAATGATTGCATGATATGTAGCACTTGAGTGTGCTACATATCATGCAATCATTGCACAGAGAAACAAAACTCTGGGTGTTTTCTCATGGCTGAGAAAACAGCAATATCACGACTTGTTTATTTAATTTTTCCGCGCGATCTGGAAGGTAGGCTACAGCCACGGAAGCTGCGTACCCTACATGGTTGCTAGTGTCTATGGCGACGTTGTTGTGACCCAGTCAGCTCACGTCTCATTGTCTATTGCGTGATAATGATGGCGTTCCAATCGCTGTACCCTTCACACTAGAGGGTTTCATCGATTCAAATTTTGGGAGCCTCCGAGCAGTCAGCAACGATAATATTCGGTCTGTTAACACCTCACACTACAGGATCATTTAGGCAGATAATCGGTTCAGACCAGCGGAGGGGCAAATCGGCCCAGAATCGGGCTAAAAATCATGTAGTGTCTGGCCATCTTAAAGCACGTCACCCATTCTGGTTGTTGTGGCTCCATATCACATTTTTAATGTATACTTTTTTCAAGGTTCTGCAATCTACGTTTATGTATAAAACTGGTTCATCCCCTTCCCAAACCTATCTACCCATCCCATAAATCCCTAATAATTTGTCTTTAATTGCCAGGAACATGTCTTCATCGTAAACAATGTGGTGCAATGAGAGTTTAATGAGTGGGCGAGCACCAAAATGTTCTGGGTGATTAGACATTAATGAGCTGGCCTTGTTAATTGCTTTACATTGAGTTCTCCATTAAAGCTTTTTCCCCCTCCTCATTCATAACACTGCGACTCTGCTGCTCTCCTTTTCGTGCCAAGCCTGTTTGGAGAATTAACAATGTGTTTCCCGAAAAGGTGATAATTTGTCTCGGTTGTCGACGTCCTTCAGAGAAAGTCAAGTCAAGGCGTGCAGATGTTACCGCTGCAATAATTCATGATTAGGTTTAATCATTTTCTATAATGAGCATTTTGTCCCCGAAGACACTCACGGTGTCCATCGGGGATGAGGAGAAGGGGGGGGGGGGAACACCTGTCTGTAAAAACAAACCCTGATGAAATATTTACATTTGTTAAAATAACAACGTCAAGGTCTGTGGGAAATTAATTTACACATGCTCCTGAAGGCAACATTCTTCTTCGTCCAATGTAATGACATTAATTTTCGGCAGTGTTTGAGCAGAGAGAATATTACATTTAAAATGTATTCTTCTCTGCCCGACAGATGAGGCGGACGGTGAATACTATGATGTCATTCTTGGAGGTAAGCTGGAACACATTCAAAGTCATGTCTGGTGCATTGAAACATCTTAACTGCAGACCTCGTGTATGTTGTGATGTCAAATTAAAGCTTCACTTAAAGTGAAGAAGTCCATCTGAAAAAAGTAGCAATTAGCTATTTCAAACAGCAATATGTATTAGGTATTATATTTGTGTTTACTAATTTCACCTTTATTGCAAAGAACATCTTTTTAAATGTTACCATTTATTGCCAATTTATAAACAAAACATGTCAGATTTAAGAGTTTTTTTGACATACAGTAGCCAAACATGTCTGCTAAATGATTTGAAAACATTTAGTTACATAAAGTTAGCCAACCACACCGTAGGTACAGATCAAATGGCATTTTATTTGCTTTTCCTGCCAAGTCCATAAAATGCATTCGCATAAGCACCTCACTAATTATCTAATATTATATCCTACCGCAAACTATATAACTGTTTTCAACATTATAAAGCAACAGTATTTTGAATAGCATGTCGTGTTGTTATTTTGTTTGGGCAGAGGAAACAAAGGCACATCTTGAGGCAAAGCAAAGCTTTTGTTTCATATTTTTGATTGTATGTGCTGTTCTGTACAGTGCTTAAATATTTTACATGAAGCAGTGGATTAAAATAATTGTCCATGTACCATATAGGCCTACACACTATACAGCTGTCAGTTCGAAGCTGCTAACTTACTGTGTTAAAGCCATAAATACTGAACCTTTGTTGAACCCTTGATTGTGTCGCCATCTTACTGCAATATAAATCCTTAACTGACATTTAGGATGAAATAATTCTTTGGTCAGTATTTAAAATGAATCGACACTGTAAGCTATATGCACACTATCTCTCAAACACACGTCTAATGTATGCAGTTTTAGGACCCGGTCACACCGAGAGGCGTCGCTAAAGGTGCGGCCACTTCAATGGCACGTTGATAAACCCAGATCACACAGAGATGTGCTGCTGGTGCCAAAGAGAACGGCTGCCTGGGCCAACTGTCACATTGACGAGGAGCGCGACTCCGCGCCTTGCGATGAAAAGTTTAGAACTTTTGAACTTTTATGCGCGTCTAAAAAACGGCATAAAAAAGCCGCGCCGTACCATAGGAAAACAATGGTTTTGCTAGCGATGCGTTTTTAGCGACGCGTCTCGTGATCGGGGCCATAATGTGTCTGCTGCTAGTATGCATTCTTAGTGTGTAGCAGCCAGTGCATCACATATGGCCTGCCATGATTTGTATTGAAGTAAGGCATCGCTCACCTTACCTGTGTATCGTGCACGAGGTAGTGCACGAGGCTTTCTGGGCTTCGGCCGAGCCTGCGGCCCCGGGGTGGGTCTCCGCGGCGACACCCCCTCATTTGTCTCTTTGCTTGCAGCTGTCATCGGCACGGTGACGCTGGTGCTTCTCTGCCTGGTTGTCGTGGCGCTGCGGTACGTGTACCGGTACAAGGGCACCTACCGCACCAACGAGGCCAAGGGCACGGAGTTCGCCGACACGGCGGACGTGGCGCTCCGCAGCGACCCTGCTCTGCGCGACGTCGTGGACGAGAGTAAGAAGGAGTACTTCATCTGAGGGCCTACGGTGCCTCCCCTCTCCTCCCCGCTTTGTGCCCGGGCACCAGACTTCTAATTGATGGGCTTCAACGTGGATGGATGGATGGATGGGGGGGGTGTCTTGCATCTCCTTTGTTTGTCTTTCACTATTTGAACACGACTGACTCCCACGTCCAGATGGCGATGAAGCGGAACATTTTATTACCTTATTCGCGCATTCTTCCTCTTTGTCATGGATGAAGGTGGGAAAACACAACGTAACACAACGGTATAAACTGGTGACACCTGTTATTTCTACAAGCCTCATGGTAAAGATAATATACTGTGTATATACAAAGGTAATCCCAATAATCTAACAAAGGAATACATTGAACTATTTGCACACCAAATAAAAAATATTAAAACAATTAAAAATAAAGAAATTAAGGTGTAAACATCGGAAACTCGTTAACCTGAGTAAATGGTTTCCCTGGAAGACACCACCAGATGCTGCAATAGAGGAATACAGAGGACGCCTTCTTGTAACCTTGTCTCAAACTGTATGGTTCCTTGCATTGCTTTATGATGTGAATAATCTAATAATGGGTTGGCCTTGGTATAATAAAGCATAAGAAAGCACTGAAGGGCCTTGAATATCCAAGCATCAGCTCCTGTCATGTGAGTGGATGGTGAGGTCATGCTGTTCTGTCTAGTCTAAAATCTATATTGACGTTCGCAGACGCATGGTTAGCCACATGTAAAAGTACGGCGCTCACGCCTATCACTTTCTGTGTCTGGATTTAACCCGAAGGAATAACTTACTTACTGTACACGCAGGGGCGTGTCTAGGGTGTTTACTGGGGTGGCACAGGGGTAGCAAAGAGATTTGTGTTGGTGGCCACAGGATAACATATACAATGTGTGGGTGATCACATTTAGGATTTTTGTGTAGGGGACACCTGGGGTGGCCAATCACATTTCAGTGGTGGCCAATGCCACCCCTGGCCACTTCCTGGCCACGCCTCTGTACAGTACACGTTCATGGCAAATCAATAAAGGAAAGATGTGATCTGAACATTTTATCTTTCTGGAATTGGTTGAGAGTAGTACTGTATATGTTGCCGCATGAGTTGCACATTCCTAAAGATGGTTTTGGACAGCTCTTTGTCTGTGGATGGGGGTTAAGCTAATTAGCATAATTATAGCCTTTAAAGCTCCACGGTGATGTGTTTGACTCCATCATCATCGACATAGTGACCAAACAGGAGAAACCATACTCTGCTGTTTTAGAGGGCTTTAGTTTGTTCCAGTGACGACACACAAAAATGTAAAATAAGTTTTATTTTTGTTATAGCTTTATTATTGCTTTAGTAACTGCAGGTAAATATAAGCCTCCAGGGCAAAAATAAAATAATAATAATTTCCCCAGCTGCAGTTGGTTCCATCAATACCCAATGATATACGAAGACCTGATGAAGACTATACGGCGGAATGCTGAGGTTGAAAAGAAAACATTTCCATGCAGGGAAGATATTTTTATCGATATAGCGAGTTCCAAGGAGAGCAAATATTCGATTTCTTAGCTTTAATAATTGCTGCAGAGGCAGATATGATTAAGTCTCTGCAAATAACTGCAAGATACACAGAGCAATATCATAATTTAAATGATCCCCACACACACACTCTCGGGAACACACCCCTACTGTAAAGTAAGCCCGTTCCTATTACAACCTAATTATTGGGCAAGACTCTGTATGCTTTCCTCTCTAACTGTTATTACGCAGTTCCATCTAGTTGATCATTCTCTCTGCAATTCAAGCAAGCACGGCTTTTGTAGAAGCACTCCCCAGAGTACCACAGCAATGCTTTCTTCACAATATTGACCTCACACCCAAACGTCTGTTAAGAACTTGTGTAAAAAATGTAAATCACAATTCCTTGTGCATGCTTTAATGCAAATGTGGGGCTGAAAGTATATACATAAAGT
Source organism: Amblyopsis hoosieri (assembly GCA_027564755.1). Taxonomy (NCBI): domain Eukaryota; kingdom Metazoa; phylum Chordata; class Actinopteri; order Percopsiformes; family Amblyopsidae; genus Amblyopsis; species Amblyopsis hoosieri. Next base: position 11,241 of record JAODUE010000856.1, read on the forward strand.
GTACTGTATATACTGTATGCATACTAATATACAGTATATACAGAGAGTATACTGTATATTAGTATGCATACTAATATACAGCATATACATAGTGTACTGTATATACTGTCTGCATACTAATAGACAGTATATACGGAGAGTATACTGTATATTAGTATGCATACTAATATACAGTATACAGTATATCTGAGAGAGTGAGAGGTTTCACATAGATCGGAGGCCTGCCAGGAGAGAACACGTCTGTTGAGACAGACGTGTTGGTAGCAGCTCTGCTGAGCTTCCACTTCCACTGGATCAACACAGGACAACTGGACTGGAATGGTAAGAATTCCCTATTTAAGTCCATTTGCCCGTGAATGTTTTTCATAACTGGTGAAAAATTCATGGTACTGCATTATTTTGATGCTCAAATGTTTTATTTATACCCCTGAGGTAAATCCAACTAAGAGAAAATAAAGGCAGTCTGAGTCAAACAAGTGCTATTGGGAGGTTCTCCAAAATAAAATATATAAAAGTATTAAAAAGTGAAAAGTCAGATATGGTGTCCAGTGAGTTTATTGAGGCGTGCCTTCCGAGGTGTCCATAGAGGCTGTCATTGCTTTTCAAGCACAGGGATGTTTCCATTTCAACACGAGTCACTTAACTTATTTTCACGGCCTGGAACATTTGAACCACGTCTGCACGGAACATCTCCATGCCTAAGTGTCTCTTGAAAGTGAGGATTAGTTATTCGATGGCTCAGACTGACAAAACAAGCCACCTGTTCTCCCAACAACAACAACAATTAAACTTATTTAAAGGATCTGATGGAAAGGTAATGCGAAGCCAGCCCGACTATGTAAACATAGGACACAAGAGCTCTGATTACAACACACACACAGAGGGAGTGTCACGTCCTTTCCTGCTCAGGACACCATTAATCCACTATATATTCACATAAACAGTTATTTGCTGCTATGTTATTGTTGTAAAATATTGTGTATATGAGCTGTAAACATGCACTAAGTAGACACAGGGAGAGGTCAACTGGGCTCTGGACTGCTGTCCTGTGCAGCTGCAGAAAAGACAGAGGGGCTGAGCTTAGCGACCCTTGTGACCTCCCAGCGATGGGGGGGGGGGGGGGTTGGAGTGAGGGGGGTGCAGGTGTCAGCCGGAGGTAAGGGGGGAGGGCTTGGAACCTCTCCAAATTGCTGGGGAGGGGGTGGGTGTACCATTGAAGGTCTGATCTGGTGAACTGATCTAAGCACTTAAACTGGAGCTCAGGTACAGTATGTGTCTCTAGTGCATTACGTGAACTATGTTGGCCTGCTAACTCACATACCTACAGCTCAGGTGACTGCTGATATCACTGTTCTGAGAGAATGCTTGTACCTGTAACGGCTATGGACAAAGGGACTTGTCCCTGTGGAGCGGTTCTGGATAAACGTTCCTGCTAAATGGGCGAGATGCAGATGTGAGCATGGTGATGAAGAACGAGAACCATGTCTGCCACTGAATGTCACAATAGGCACTAGCATCGCAGACAAAAACAAATCACACACACATGCACTAACATGCACACGCGGACGGAACGGCTATTAAACAGAACAGAGAAGCTCAGAACACACACAGTGATTAATAATAATCTCAAAATATAATGTATAATCATCTTTACTTATAATTTGTAATAATAATAACGATAATAATATATATATATATACAGTATATAT
>JAODUE010000857.1:0-12947 GCA_027564755.1 Amblyopsis hoosieri
GTCACATGAAAAGATATGCTCACATATTTGCAAATATGTGAGGGGTGTACTCACTTTTGTGAGATACTGTATATAAGGATAGAGTGACAAAAGCAACCAGCACTTAACCATTCCCAACTGTTGTGTGTGTAATGGATGACATTTGGATGTGATTCATTTAGACACTAAAAAAATGGTTTTGTTCCCAAACATGGATTTGTTCCCAGCTCTTAATGAGCACTGTGACTGTCTTAATGAGGCTAATGCATTGTAATTCTGACACAGCAATTACAGCCGTTTAGCTCAAGTCAGAACAACAGAACCAGGACGTCTTCAGACTTGGGCTGTTAAATCTGGACTCTTCTGTGTTTTGAAATTCCCTAAGATTGAAAATCTCAATTAAGTAAAGTATGGAACCAATGGCAATGACTGTTCTGCAGAGGTACTTATTATGAATGTCCTCTCCCTCTGGCTTTTCAAAGTTAGAGCATTTTGAGTGTGAAAGCCTAATTGAATGACTCACTGCTTGGCCTTGGCCAGCATTTCTCATGCATTGATATACATGGAGAGTCGAGCTGTGGGAGGAACTGAAGGGGAATGGCTGTAGGTCACAGCTATCAAGGGTCTTCATTTTGAGCCGCCTCACTCGCACACTAACTATGTTCTTCAGAGAAAAGTTCATCCAATAAGCTTTCAGACAAGTGGTTCCCTTCTGATTTTGAATCTATTTGTATCTAGTTTTTCAGAACTAGATTTAAAACACTTTTAATGATGTACATGATTGTTTACAGTATGCCATTTTAAAAGTTAGATAAAGATGACATATTGCTGATGCTATGCCAGCAAATTTACCTTACTGAGGAGCTCTAGTTTCTTTTTGTGCTTTTCATTGGTTGCCAAGGCAGTGAACTGCTGCAGTAGTACTGGGCTGGGGGGTGTGGTTATGTCCAGGAAGTATTGGAAGGCCTGGAAGATGGTGCATGGAGGAATACGAGTCTCATCTGTCCAGTTGCTGATCACACCTGAGGGGAGGAGGGTTCAACTACACTGCATCATTCCACAATCACTGAGGAAAATGTCAAGAGTTCAGATGCAAACACCTCTAAGTCCATCTGAAACCAAGTAGCAATTAGCAACTTAAAACAACAATATTTATTAGGTCTTCATATTTGGGTTCACTCATATCACCTATATTACAATGAAAAGACACTGAATAAAAGTAATATCTTACAAACAACGTAACAAATTATTTTAATATTGCCAAATAAAAAAAACATGTCAGATGGACTTAGGTTTTTGCAACTCAACTCTTTATATTGTTTTACAGTATCTATATAAAGCATAAAAAAGTATATACATGTTAAATACGTAATAAAATATAGCATAATGTTGTTCCAAAGATACACTCCTCAGTTGTGTTTTGTGCATAACTCACTGTTTATATTCTGAAACAAATGTATGCGTGTGTATGGAGAGGAGAGAAGCACAAGCCACACAAGTGTTTGGGGTTTTATTCCATACACAAATTGAGGAGTGTACCTTTAATGATCCTAGCTACATAATTATGGAGCCTCACACCTAAAGCAGTATTTCTCTCCTCCAGGAACTCCACCTTGATGATTTGATTGACAGGAGGGGCATCTTCAAGTTTATCTATGAGAGCTGTCACAAGATCTTCGTGGTTGCCAGAGAAAATGCCCAGATGGTCGCCAGGCCGATAACTTAGACTCTCGTGGTTATTTGTGTGTAGTCGCACAAATATGGTTGATCGGCTGTGATATAGACAGATATAGAGATGAATATCTCCATTGAATGCTAATAACAAAAAAAAAATGTAAGTAAGAAAAATTTAACTTACTTTGATTTGGGACTTTGTAGATTTTTAGACTCTATCATCTTTGCTCCGTACACCTTCTTTTTGTGAATGCTGTATAAAGCTATTAGCAAAAACAGTATTATTGATCACTTTCATTTATTCCATTATTATTTATAATAATACAATATAGTACCTTGTGTCAGGGCAGGGGCTTCTGCTGTGTAGGTCAAGCGGAACTTGCTCTTCTTCCAGCTGCGGTCATTGCTGATCAAAGAGTCATTTGCCTTCTCGATGTTTACATCATCGCCAACACAGAACACGTCACAAGCAGCCTTGACATGCAAACACAGACCACTGACACTTTTCAAAGCATCTAGGTACTGGGTTTTACTTTACAAAACAAGGAGAAACATCTTCTATTCTCTACTCAGGCAGAAGCACATATATTAAATACTGACTTGACTAGCAGGACATTTTTAAAGAGCAGAAGAGTGGCTGTACACAATCAAGTCCACAGAAAACACCCAAAAGATAGATCTACATCACGACACGGAATAGCGACTGGGAGTCATCTAGCAACAGGCCAATTACCATATTGACATTGTGATTCATTTGTGCGTACTCCACGCCTTCTGAGTCTGCGCAGACACCCAAGAGGGAAACAGAAATGTTGTGTGTCTATAGATACTGCAATCCATTGCAGGTCTGAAGATGATATTTACGATTACCATAGGTTTTTACAACTTCCAATCTAAATGTGTCCCATCTGCTCGGGAAAACATGGACGTCTGCAGCAATCTGTTGTTTATAGCAAGTCTCTAAACTTCACCAATCATTTACTGAGGACAAGTAGCTATCAATTAGGCTATATTTGTCCACAGCGCCATTAGTCAAGAGAAACGCTAACACTAGAGCAGCTGATTTAACAGATCATCACACTAAGAGAAACGGAGGGAGTAGGCTATAGACTACACAAACGTTATATAAAGTAGGAATATCGCAGATGTTTTTGCTTATTGCCAACTGTGTGCTCCCACGGCGCCACATTGCTGTGACGTCATGTGTGATTATATTGGTGAACTCTGATTTGAGAAATCTTGCCGGAGCTTCCGACTTGGAATTCTGACTTGAAGGAGCGTTCCATTGCATTTTTCTGTCAGAGGTAATTTTTTCCCCGAGTTCCGAGTACAATGGATTGCTCCCTTCTGCTGACAAGCTTTATGGAGATGCTAATATAATTTTCCAGCAGGACTTGGGACCTGCCCACACTGCCAAAGGTAATACCTGGTTTAATGACCATGGGATTATTGTGCTTGATTGGCCAGCAAACTCACCTGAGCTGAACCCCATAGAAAATGTATGGAGTATTGCCAAGAGGAAGATTAGACACAAGACCCAACAATGCAGACGAGTTGCAGGCTGCTATCGAAGCGACCTGGGCTTCTATAACACCTCAGCAATGTCACAGGCTGATCGACTCCATGCCACACCGCATCAGTAATTCATGCAAAGGAGCCCCAACCAAGTGCTGAGTGCTTGTACACGAACATACTTTTCAGAAGACCGACATGTCTGTATTGAAATTCCTTTTTTCACTGGTCTTGTCATATTCAAATTTTTAGAGATACTGAATATACCGTAAGGTTTTCATGTGCTGTAAACCGTAATCATCAAGATTAAAACAAATACAGGCTTGAACTATTTCACGTTGTGTGTAATTGATCCACAAGTTTCATTTTGTCAATTGAATTATTGAAATTAATTAACTTTTCCACAATATTGTAATTTATTGAGATGCACCTGTATGCTAGTTTAGATCCACTCTATATATTTATTTTTATATATGATATATGTGACATTGAAAACATGTTCATGAGGCATTCTGTATACAGTATCTATGCCATATTTTAAACTTCCATGTGCAAATTGTTTTGTATAACAGGAGTTAACAGTAAGTTGTAAGATAACATAAATGCTTACACTTTGCATATGTACAGTATGAGACCCAAAACAGTTGACTTTGATCTAAATCAAATTGGTTAGAGAAACTAATAGTGAGGAGGGAGATCAATGTATAGGCTGATGTAAATGATAAGACGTGGTTTTGTATCAGTAATTGCTCTGATGTCAGTATTTTACACATTTACACATTTTAAGGGTTTAACTTAATGGTCATTTATACAATAGTGTCATAAACATATCATACCGTACATCTGACTCAGCTCATAATCACTAAATGCAACAATACTGTATCTGCACATAGACGTGCATCCCCACCATTCCAATGTTGTTATAACTGAACATGAAGTGAAACATGGCACAAGGCTTCCAAGAAACAGACCTTAAAAACCTTCTTGGCCCAGGTTCTGAAGGCCTCCTCCTGGCCACACAACTCATCTCCCTCCCCCATGCGGAGGATGCGTTCCCCTCCTAGCTCCTCAAACAGCGTGTCCACGGCGTGGGCAAAGGCGCAGAAGTGTGGGTAGGCCCTCGAGCCGAGTCCAAACACTGAGAACCTAGAGTGAGTGCAAATGCTTTCAGGAACAGACTTAAGCGCTAATATGCTAGCACAAGTATACCACTGCAAAATGTTCAAAATGAGCCAATTACTTGAAAATGGAAGCCGTTTCCAAATATTGTGGTTTGAAATGATGCACAAACAGAAATTAATGGTTTAGTGAACCCACGCTTGGATGGAATTACACAGAATCCCATTCTCAAACAGATGCGTTCTCTTCGGTTTAGCGGAAACACACCCTTATCATACACATAATGTATGATAAGGAAATTCATATAGCCTATCATCGTTTTAATTGGGAATATCTAGAATTCACGTTTGTGTTTTGTCAGTTGTCAAAGACGTCTACCCTGGATTATAAATTATTTGTATACAATTAAGGTAATGAACACAAAAGGAATACTGTAAAAACATACATAAGCAATGCTACAATTAGCAGTTCCATTGTTTAAATTAAGATGGTAAAGATTTGCAAACTAACAACTGATAACAGAATACACAGTACAAACCGAAACTTAGTTAGCTGTAAATTCAGGCCTGAGTACTGAGCTCTTTATGAGCATCAGATGACTGACTACTCAACTTGATCTTTGCATACCCTGATGCATTTGATCTGCAGAATGAGAAAATTACTTGATTATGTGTTAATAATGCACAATAAATACATGGTTTATGAAGCCTTTCTGAAAAGAACATTCCCAATAAAGTGCTGGAGAAGTATTGTAAATAGTTGTGTCAAACAATGATGTATTCATGTAAGTGTTTGGATCTTCTTGGATGTCTGAGCTGGACTGTGTGTTTCATGTTTAGGGCTTGGGCAGCTGAGGGTGATGCAGAAGAGTCTTGCAGTTCTCGTTTTCTGGGATGAAGTTAAGAGCATTAGCATTAGCAATCAGAGAGAAGGATCATAGGGGAGACCATTGTGAATTTAAACTCAATAATACAGTATATATATATATATATATATATATATATATAATTTTTTTGTTTTGTTTTGTTTTAAATGAAATTAAAATACAAAAAAGTGAGCTGTGTAGATCAGTGTCATTGGTAATAAAGAGAGTAAATGCATGAGATGTATGCTACCCAAAGGGATAGAGACTGCCTGCCATAGGCCGTTTATATGTCTAGCAAGGTGATTAGGATTAACGACACTCCTGCAGGTGAGAGAAGAGGAGAGGAGACCAGGCCCTTGAGGGCCGTCATAGTCATGTACGCCTGGCTGGTGATGGCTGGACCCTGGAGCAGCTGAGCTCAGTCCTATAGGAACCCCATGCCCCCATTACAATATCAGCGCTAAAATCCTTCATGCTCACATGCAGTGAACATGTTGCCATCAATAATTTCCATCAAAATTACCCCATTTGTTTCCTTGTCCAGTGGGGAGCAATACAATTGGAAGTACAACCATTAGCCACAGATGTGGGTGTCATTGTCACTAGCATTCATAAGCAGAACTTCTGGTGGTTATCTGTGAGCACTCAACGCTATCAGTTAGAAGGCGATAAAAAGCCTCTCAGAACAATAGAATATTGTTGTATACCATTTGTACTGTATTGTGTTACCTCGCAGCATGAATGACAAAGAGTAATGGTTCATTAATTAGATTGCAGTGGTACTTTTGTGATAACATTACAGCATGCTGTCTTATTGCATAATTTACCTGACATTGGCGAGAGGTCCAGTGCTCTCAAAGTGGACCCTTCCATCTGGCTCGTCGCTGGAGGATTTACGTGTGTCGGAGTATGAAGACACGCTATTGAAACGCACCTTATAACTCCTGCAAAACAGTAAAGGGTGAGCAAAGCGGACACATTTCAAAGAGCAAACTGCAAATAGAACAAACTGTGATACACATACTTCCTATCTTCTGTGTTAGATGTTGGGTGGCGCATTTCCATCAAGGCAGCACCAAATTTCTACAGCAAATAAGGAAATGTTATTTTCTATCATCCAGTATATAATATGTGTGACACAATTTCTTGCATTTTATTTGGAGCAAATACCTCTCCATTTTCAGGTGGGTCCCCATTTCCAAATGTACTGGTCACTGCTAAAACCAGGGTCTCATGTTCCAGGTCTACAACATCATACTCATCCATGGACATTACCTAATATTTACAAAAATGAAAATCACTGAAAACACTTGGAAGAGGACAGCTCAAACTCCCCTCATGGTACAGTATCATATATTTGACTTAGTCATAATAAGTCCGGATAAAGCCAGTCAAATACCCAAATGCACTAGTACCTCCTAAATAACTTTAAAAGTCAATTGGTTGAAGGATCATTAAAGAAGTAAATTAATGAAAACCTCTATTTTTAAGTTAAGGTCTAAATACTGGTATTTGGGGTGTGCATATTTGGGACACATTTGGTTAAAAGGTGTATATTTGAAATGTGCAAATGTTAGCAAACTGCATACAGCATCAACAGATTGCAGTTGTTTCATGCAGGGTCTGTACACACCCAGTACTGAGACGTAATAATCCACATGAACTATTTCTGAGCTGTGTTTTCAAATAGTAATACTTTGTACTGAAGTGTTGATAATAGACATGCTTTTTCAATGCAACTTTCCAGTGCCTTTACGTGCCCAAATGCTCAGTGTAACTATAGACACGTGTGGCCATGTGGCGGAACATGAGCAGTAATGGTCACTCCGTCTTGTCTGTATAATTATAATGTGCAGCTGTCATGCAATTGCCTCCATAGATCTATATCACCCAACTCTGTTTATTCAACAGCAGGAGCATATCCACCCTCAGAAACATAACAGGCCTGAGACATGCCATTACACAGGCCATAACACAGGCCATAACACAGCCTTCAGCCTGGCGACAGGTACCGCACGCCCCAGGCAAGCATTCTCATCTAGCCACGCTCACATGCATGCCCAGCAATCTCTCCTGGTGTTATTGATTACCTGGGGAGGAGACGCACCCTGGGGCCAAGTCACCACATCATTGAGAACACAATGTCCCCATGTTCTGTGTATTCATTGCTGTTGTTTTCTTCCCTTTGCCATTTATTTTTGATTTATTTTAAACACATTTACAGTACACAGCTGGGTGTGCCTCAGGATGTCTTCTTAAACTACAACTCAACGCTTCCATGATTCAATCTTGCCTCCCCCGGCAGCGCTTTGTGGCATAACTGTTTTGCCTTTACCCTCACTGGCTAGCATCTGTTCAAACTCATGTATAGGATTAATGCCATTCGTCTCCAAACTCGTCCTTTCAGCACATTTTTAAAATAGGGCTACAGTGCGGTTCCCTATTTAATTTATTATGGGGCCCTATTTTAAAAATATGACATTTTAAATTTTTCTGAAAAATCTAGAATTACCCTTGTGGTTGAAATCAGTGTTACAAAATGCTGTTGTGGTCTGAAGTGAGTGCTTGCCCACCTCCTCCACACATAGTGGATGTGGCACTCTGCCCTCCTATTACAAGGTTGGTTATTAATTAATCACTTATTGTTTTATTAGGGTTAGGGTTAGGGTTAAAGCCAGTTTTATCACCTCATATTATAATATGAGGTGATGACTTACCTTTGCGTCAAAGGCATGCTTGAAGATTTCGCAGAGAGTTTTGGCATCATTTTGTGATTTCCCTGTCTCTGTAGCAAACAGAATAGTAGCTTTAACCCTCTTAGCCATGGCCTGGCCCATTAGCTTGGCTGAGAACTTCACTGCCCTGTAGATGAGACAGCAGGATACATTCAGACAGTAACAAAAAGACAAAACAAGAAAGAGCAAGCTGAACTGAGAACAGTGCACACAACAGAGCAATACATATTCATACACAGTACAAGAATGTGCAAATTTCAACCTCTCCCGCCATGACCAGGAATCCCTCAGCTCCCCTGCCCCCCACCATTGTTCAGAGCTAGCAAGTCGTGTGCTATGTGGCCGTGTGGTTCACTTCAGCAAGCATCATGTCAAATTTGTAAAATGGATGGCAATTGTGATTACCTAGCTTGACATATCCTCAAGGCGATTATATTAATAGCATAGAACACATGCACACAATTGCACACAAACACACTCCACTTAAACAAAGAGCTAAGTTCTGATTACACCCTGAGGGGTTGATTGGCTGAATTATATCCCTGAGTACACAATCTTCTTCCTCCTGTCACTCTTACTTGGGTGGTCCTGTATTATCTAATTCGCATGCTATTATCATATTCTATTATCCTTGACATTCAACAATGTCGTTATCACCTAAATGTTGACACTTTTCCCTTTAGACTTCACTTGAGATATCAGTAGCCTAACTCTGTATTTCAGATACTGTAAATCTTCCCACTTTCTATACTATTGAAAGAGTGGATTTTAAAGTATGCACTAACTTGGCTAGCTTCTTGAATCCAATAGCTCTTTTCTTGGTGGGTGTACCGTTCACCCCTTTCCATACGTGGTTATTCCAAGGATCAGCCTATAGAGGTGGTGAAAGAAAGGACAAACTGATTTAACGGTAAGTATTGATTGCATATATCCTCCTCCTTTGAATGCTTTATAGAAATCTTGTGTTTCTCACAAAGAAAACTATCACATGATCCCTTTCAACATAAAGAATTTTCTGTGAATTTCTTAAAATTCAAAGGCTTCACCAAACTACTGTAACATGAACGACACGTTTTACAACTTAAACATGTTTACATTAAAATGTTGCTAATGTGAAAATTATTTAACTCTTCCATAGCTTTTCACACAGTGTTTTTAAGCAGCATGGCTGTATTTTCAGGGTTCTAAGGTCCCTATCACACAGATGTGTTGCCAGAAGCAGGTCACCAGCAAAACCATTGTTTTTCTATGGTACCGTGCGCCTGGCATCCCTTCTTCTCTTGCGCCAGGCTTTGCGTTTTTCTAGTGCCTTTAGACATGCTTGAAAGTAAAGACATTCTCAACTTTCAGCGCAAGGTGCGGAGTCGTACTGCTAGGGCTGGCCCAGGCAGCTAATCTCCATTTAATCGGGGCCTTACCAACGTGCTTTTGACGCGGCCGCACCTACGTGCCTATAGCGTCTCTGTGTGATCGAGGCCTATGTGTGCAGTACATTGAAACTAACCTCCTCTTAGCTTGAACTAATTTTAATAACTTTAGCTGTGACAATGTGCTGTACAGTAACAACCGTAGTGGGCATTTTTAAGTAATGTAGAAGCCACTCCTCACCAGTGTTGGGCAGTAACTAGTTACTAGTATCTAGTTATTGTAATATTATTACTTATTTCAGTAACTAGTAGTGTAACTAATTACTTTTTCCAAAACAGTAATAATATTACAATTACTAATCCAAGTAACTAATATTTACTGCGTTACAAGAACAATATTTCTGTTCCTAGCAAATTTAGGGTAGGCTAATTGAACCAAACTGTCCAATAATCTGGTTTGAGAGGATTCTATGTTTTCACTTTGGCTGATTGTTGACTCCTAAGGATAAGTATTGTTCCAATGAAGAGGAATCAATTCTAAAATGAACTGGCTACACAGGTTGTCAATTTTCAGGATGGGCGAGGCAGGGTAGTGAATGTGAAAGTAATATAGTAATGTAACTACCGTAGTAATGTAACTAATTACTTTTAATACCCAGTAATAAGTAATGTTATTACTTTTTGAAGGAGTCATATGTAACTAGTAACTTATTACAATTCCTGAGTAACTTGCCCAACACTGCTCCTCACCTGGTACTCAAAAGATGGTGTGAGGCGATAGTTCAACATCTCCTGGTGGAAGACGGGTGTAATGCTTCCGGACATAGGTGGCACAATCCAAACCCAGTCTCCGGGACAGCCTCCTCGCACACGGAACTCATTCTCCATGTGTTTCATAAAGGACTCTGTGGCCGAGTGGTGGTCCACTATGGTCACTTTGGCAGACTGGGGGGATGGGGTATTTAAGGCTTGGGCAATCTATTTACAATGTCTGAGTTTATATACGGAAATACAACAAATCCATTAACATTTGTATTTTATTACGGACAACTGGACTACAAGCATTAAGACCATGTCTCACAACCCCTCAAACCTATATCCTGACCCCATTTGGGCTCCTAACCCACACCTTGAAAACCTCTGTAATTGCAACACGTACTGTAATAGAGGATCAGTGTTATGTGCACTGGCACTTTGCATTAGAACATACCTGAAAACTGTAGAGAACTGCAATATTAATTTCCACTAGTGCTTGGTCTTTCCATAGGGAAGAGGTCTTCCTGGTGTCTAAGGCCATCATGTTAGCTACCTCCTGTATGATGACAATATATTGATGAAATCACTACATTATAACTGAAATGCTTTACTATAGAGCTTTAATATACATATTTTTAATTGATAAAACGTCATTTTCATTACAAAAAATGTCTCAGCACCATTTTGATTCCTTACCAGGAAACATTTTTAGAGAACATTACTGTACCTCCAGTATGTTGTAGCGTGAACTATCACAGAAGTCCCTCACACCGATCTCTGTGCCCATGTACCAGCCACTGAAAGGACAACCAGTGAACTCCAGACCACCGATCTCCAGTAGCATGTTGGAGACTGCTGGAAGCCCATACCACTTCAGGTTAAGATCCTTGAACCACTCGTACCTGTCCAGCACACCACATGTTCACATTTGAGGAGCAATAGTGAAAACTATACTGTACATACATAACAAGCAGTTCAAATCATTGTAACGATACCTACAATACTGTAGGCTACTGCACATGCATAAGCATACAATACACTTACACTTACAGCCAGTTTACTGCAGCTTATCCTGCAGAGATACAGTACTTCAACGACAATTATTCAATGAATGACGCAGAGACACCAGATAATACTCTACAGCAAATTGAAAGAATTATGAATGGGCAGCAGGCTGAATCAGCCATGAAACACAATAAAACAGACACATTTATTAGCTGGATAATTTGCTATTATTGTGTTATTTTTTTTCCAAAGAATCCAAAAATGTAAATGTTACCCAACTATGTTTGTACATTCAACACACAATTAAAAAATCTTTCCAAAAACAGTTCCATTTTAAACAAACCATTCTCAGGTTTCTGTCAGCAGTACAACATGGGTGATTGTAATCTAAAAGCCCTACACAAGACCTAGTGTGCATAATTATACATTTCATTCTCTTTTAGGTTTCACTCTGCAAATGATCCCACACTGTGAAAGCAGTCAGCCAAAATGCACATTAAGCTCTTTGAGAGGCCTTCAAGCAGCTCCCACCATGTACAACAACAGTTCTATTGTTCTATTTCCCTGAAGGGAAAAGGACAGCGTTGCTTTCTGGCTAGCTGAGCCTCAGACCATTGCCACAATGAGATGTTGCCGTGCCAACCTGGCTCCAGAGCTGAGGGCCATCTGATGCCTGCTAAGGAGGAGAGATGCCAGCTTTGGGCGCTTGGCAGAGAGATTTGTGGACAGGGATGACTCTAGTGATGGCACAGTGTGCATTTGTGTAGGTGTGAGAGGTGAACGGCAATACTATCTATCTAGGAAGGTTTGACAGAACTGCAACAGGTACTGAACGCTGCTTCGTACTGTATACACTGTCACCATAGATTATCAAGGATTTTCTCTAATATAAAGAGGACAAACAGAAGATCAAAGTAAACGCGATCAGTAACGAGTTCCTTGGTTACTAGAAGAGTTGGCATAGCAACGTCTCGCAGTGCCTTACTGGAATTAGCATGGTTAGAATTATCAAAATGCTTGGTTGTTTGCTTCTCTGCACATTCGATTTAGTTTCTCTATTCTCAGGTATGCATGACAATCTATTGTGTTTTACTTACTGTACTGTACTTACTGTACTTTTAAAACCGCCATGTCTTGGACATTGTAAAGATATTATTTACACACATAATGGTATTATGTGTGGATGTGGGACAGAACCATCCTGGGTGTGTATTCTATGTAATACTGTACATATATAATCATTGATATAAATCTAAGGCTGGAAATGTTCATGTTCTGAAGCTCCCCTGATGGCGTGAAGGTTTCATCAACTCACTTGGGGTGTGTGATCAGCACCTCCAAGATGAGATCTTCAGGTATCTCAAACAGCTCTGGGTCATTTCCCCCGGCTTGCAGCAGTAGAGGCAAGATGTCAAAACGCCCCTTTGGAGCCTTCCAGCCTTGCTGTATGCAGATCTAGTGAACAAAAGCAAGTGTCTCTGCTGCTCCTATATAGAAAGCAGTCAGATGCAAAAACAGTAGCTACCATCTACCTCAGTGAATTCAACATTAGCGGGGTCTCCCATAATCAGTCCCTCTGGCTGCTTGTATCCTGCATAGCGAATGAGCTGATTGTTCCACACCCGAAAGTCATGTTTTCCATCTGTACGTTGAGGGAATATAGTAATGGCTGACCTGAACAAGACATACATTTGATTAGCCATTAGCAAAAGCAAATACGATGATATGCATGAAACTGATTACTTCCTGTTGATTGCATCAAAAAACTGATGTAATGTAGGCTGTTAGACATTTTAATTGGTAAAAGACATTGTAATGATTTGAACCTGGATCCATCTCTAGCATTTTTATATGACAAAAAACATCAGTATTTCCAGGACAATCATATATATATATATATATACATACATACAGTATATATATATATATATACAT
>JAODUE010000858.1:0-29242 GCA_027564755.1 Amblyopsis hoosieri
CGGAGTGAAAACGGAGGTAAGAAAATAATAACAGGTTTTAATGACAGTTACAAACAATAACCCGCAATGGGTGAAAGAAAATGCACAGTATATAAGGACAGGGGAGCAATCACAGGACGAGGAACAGGTGTGGGGGCCCTGATTGCCACCTGTCGCAGATCGGCTGTCAGCACTCCGGGGATGGCGCGCGAGAGCGTGCCAGACCGGAGGGCGCGGCCCCGACACATAGTACAACATTTGAAACAATCATATAGCCTAATTCTTAGGCCTGGATTGTGATTAAAATGTAACTGACCCTAAATGTGTTTCTTGAGCTGTCAACTAAGTAATAGGATTTATCTGTGATGACACACATCAATGCTAGTGTTAATATTGACACAATTCCTGTTTTAATAAAAATCACCATTTTACAGTCTGAAAAATCTTCACGTCATATCTGTTAATAATCACCCCAGTACACTGTCCTCACATGGGGGTGCCCCTCTCAGCCCCTCCCCTCCCCTCACTCAGCAAGGTGGAGTCTGGGGTACAGGTACACGTCTATTGTGATTGCTGAATGATAGCATAAGGCCCAGCAGCATCAGCAGTAGGGGTTGTAGCCAATTCAGTGATCTGTCCAATATTAACCATGGTCAGGGGCGATGAAGATAGTGGGCAGGGCCAGTTGCCATGGTCATTCTTGTGGTCCCTGAGGTCATTATCATGGTCCATGCGTGGCCCTTTTCAATTGGATGTGCAGGCTTAAATGT
This sequence comes from Amblyopsis hoosieri, assembly GCA_027564755.1. Classification (NCBI taxonomy): domain Eukaryota; kingdom Metazoa; phylum Chordata; class Actinopteri; order Percopsiformes; family Amblyopsidae; genus Amblyopsis; species Amblyopsis hoosieri. The sequence continues at coordinate 750 of JAODUE010000858.1, forward strand.
AGTGCTCTCTTTAGCACAGTGTTGTTTGAAGCTCCTCCAAGGCAGGTATATGTTTGTTAACCAACAACTAAGTAGACGTTTGTTTAAGGGTTCACAATGCTAACAAAGCAGATGCTGCCTCCAAACATGTGTGGCCTACACATGAGGTGTTGTGTTGCGATGGCACTTTGAGTGTTTGCCACTTTGCACAGAGAACAGAGAACGTTTATGCTTCTACGGTGCAAGAGCCTGATGAGCCAACCAGAATTATACATATATGACATATATATGACATCCGAGTCGGGAGCAGTCGATTGATAGCCTATAAACAAATTATAATATTGTTGTAAAACATTTAACAAAAATCCTAACATATGGATGTTCTCATTTTGGGGGCATAACACAACAATCTTGTTAGTGCTGTAGAGGAACCAAAATCGACCCTGCCTATGTTAAAATCTAAGATAAAGTGTATTATCTCTTTATGCATAGGGCATAAAACAAGAAACCTTTCATGTTTACAATTGTGTTGCTTTATATATAGCCTACCACACACGCCACCATAATCTCAATAACATCTGTATTCAAATTCACTTCATCATGTCTTCTGTAGGCCATCTGTTTTATTTGTAATATCAGTACAGGTTTTTTTCTTCTGTATGTGTGTGTGTGTGTGTGTGTGTGTCAGAGTGTCAGAGCCTAGTTCCTGTATTGATAATAATAATTTAAAAGCGCTATGGTAAATATGGAGTCCTATAGCATTTTATCATTAGGCCTGGCCCTTTTGAAAAAAAGTCTCAAAACATTTTTATTTAATAGAGTTTATGATTATTAAATGAACTTGGTAGTATATTTTTTATTAATTTTCAAATCATTTTTTATCTGTTTACTGATGTTTCTACAGTGCTTTTTATGAGTCTACATTGTAGCACTTTGAGATTTGTTTCAAATGTAAAGTGCATTACAAATTAAATTTATTATTATTATTATTATTATTATTATTAGTCATAGGAGATAACATTCTCACATTTTAGGTTTAAACAGATATTTTCCACTTCAAGTGCAGTTCAGCACAACTGAGTGGCTGTCAGATTATCTCTAATCTAAGAACCTTGTATTAACCATGACATGGATGCCATTTCTCTGTTATTTTATTTGAATGTGTGTGTGGGGGAGGGGGTGCAGGGCCTCCTGGGGAGGAAGTTAGAGTGTGGTAAGTAGAGGCAACTGGTTTTGCAAGTCTCAGGTTGTAGGCATTAAGTCACACGTCACACAGTTTTCAGTTTCAGTTTTAGGCTATGCTGTAGCCCAAAATGTAAACTGTATTAAATGCATTTACTTCTGTAGCCACGCCCTGATAATATATGCTTGATGAAAAAGTAATGGAAGAGTCTTCACTTCTTGATGGACCGTAAACTCTGCCAAATGACTATGTGATGTTACCAAGGCCAGGCTAGTGTTATGAAAACAACAGCTGCCTTTGGTTAGCTTTCTCATAGTGGTCTGCTTAACTATGGAAAATATTCCGAGTGGAATGTTGTGTTGACTGTAAAAAACAAAGTTAAACTTCTGTTATACACATACTATATACATATTATATTTCCAATAAGCAAACTGTTGTTCAACCTAGGTCTTCTTAATTTATGTATTAATACTGTAAAGCCAGCAGGACAACAGTTAAAACAGTTAAGCGTCTGAATTTGTTCTTTCCAGTTTAATGTATCTGGGTGGAGGACCTCTGTGTTTTCTACCACAGGATTATGATTTAATGGGTTGGCATACAAGAATGTGCAATTGGCTAATATTCTTTTCCACCAACAACATAACTGCACTAGTAGCATACACCTGAGCATTTAGTCAACATCTTTGTGGCTGGTGTTAGAAGGCCTTGGTTATAGGAAATACAGTGCAATACTGTACAGTACGTGCATGTGCTAGCTGTAGCAATGAGAATAATCTGTGTAGTGAAGCTCTTTCTTGGCAATACATTTTATAGCTAATACTGTATAACCTACTGTAAAGGCACAACCTCATTTTGTTGTCTATTCCCTTACAGTTTACGTTCACGAGTATTTACCGACATATCAATCAATCGGAGAAGGAGAGTCTATACAGAAAGCACAACTGGTGAGTGGAAACATGATTTAGCTATATTGGCATCACATACGTAATGATAATAGGATGTGGAGGGACTCAACCCACATCTAGGAAACTCATAAGATACTGTGCATGCTTTATGTACAGTATACACGCAGTATTGCACTTGAATACCTCAAGACATATGTTATGTTGATATACTTTTTATTTACCCAGGTTATTATAATTAGCTACTAAATGCGCAGATGCTTATGTATCCTCTCCCAACCATACAGTTGTAAGCACATGGACATTTATGAGCATAATAAAATCAAATAGAAATCTAAGGATACGTAGCGCTTTTCTACAGCGAAAATGGAACATGAAATGATATGTGCATTTGTCTATGGCGATTAGATGGGCGTGTGGTGAAATATCTGTTTACTCTAGGTTACCTCCATGTCAAGGATTACTCCAGTCAAATATGAAACACATAACTCATTGGCATTAACAGCACTTCTCACTGACTGTTTGAAGACAGTTCTCACTGTGCTTTCAACATGTACAACCGTATGGAGGAGGACGTGTATAAATATGAGTGTGCATATTATTTACCCAGTGAACCTTGCTTTTACCTTCAGACAGAGTTTAATGATAAACCAGATTCTTTATTCTTCAATGATGGAGTCAGGAGAATCGACTTTGTCCTTGTCTATGAAGACGAGGACAAGAAGGAGTTTGAGAAGAGGAATGTGTTCCAACGACGAAAGGCAAGTATTCTTAGGGGGTTTTACATTCAGGTTAGTTGGAGGTGTAGTTTTGAAATGAGTATTAGTAGTAAATAACGGGCACTGTTAATAAGAAAGAAACAACTTCAGTTTACAAAACACACCTGTTTTGATTCACACATCCTCATTTGACCTCAGCTGAATGTCATTCCATAATAGGTTACTTGACAATGCTGTATACAGCAGCATTAATGCTGCTTAACATAATGTGTTTTTAAATGATGGTAACTTATCAGAAAGAAATTTATTGTGCATATCAAATGAAAAACATACAATATATGGAAATACACAACCATATTCCAAATGGAACTGAAGTACATATAATAATAATACTACCACTACTGCTAATAATAATAATAATAATAATAATAATAGACATACCATATTTATAAGGAAGGATGCATGTTTGCTGAGCAAATATCTCTGTCTTCTTACTTTAAATCTTTATTTACATTCACATCCTGGAGAATTACGACAATATACCAACGTAATCTCGACAAAATAATAATATCCTAATAACATATTAATTGGTTTTAGCAAAGGTTGACTACATGATTGACTTTAAATATTGCATGATTCCAAGCAGACACTGGAATTATTACTGAACAGAATGAAAGCTTGTAAACATGTACTGTTTTAAAAGTCTTGAACATTTCATATCCAGGGTTTTCAATAAATTAATGAATACCACTTGGAAACACGAATGACACCATGGTGGCTTGTCATTCTGAAAAACGTAGAGGAATTATCCCTACTGGATATTTAGCCATTTCAGTAATTATGCTGTAAAACCATTTGTTGTGGTTTATATTCTTTATGCTGCTCTCGTGTTTTATCTTCTATACTTAGAATAGAATGATAGCGTGTGTTTGTTTACAGTATATCTGTGTGTACTGTATATATAGGGAGGGGTGGAGGAGGATTTAGTCATGGTGTGACTTGCAACGCTACCTCTGCCTTTCACAATAGCCAAGTCATGTCACCATCATGTTAACAAGGCGCCTCTAAATGTGTTGATTAGGGGTCAGTTTCCCCACATGTTATGGACGGTTGTGAAAACTGTGTGCAGACTCTTCTTGCCAGGCACTCCCTTACTTGTTTCCCCTATTGCTACAACAGGATAAAACATGAGTCCATCAGTGCATTTCATTTCTGGTTAAATGAAATGCACACTACTTCATACTGTGTACTCTAGCGCTATCTTGATTTTGATAAGAGCGGTGAAGTTTGAAACACAAGGCTTATTGAATACATTTTCTGTGCTCTGCTACCCAGCGACAGCGAGAGTACTTTGAGGCCAGCTTGATGAAGACAGGAATAGAGTTGGAGGCCACAAGATCAGTAAGTTGCAGGCACTACACACAAAGTGTTTATTTTGGGTATGGAGTGGGTGTGGCCTGGACTGACGGGATTAAATAAACAATTGCTATTTGGATCCTGCTATAGTGATGTGAAACTATGTAGGCAACTATAACCTCCTGATGTGGCACAATCTTGATCTTTATCAGTTGTACAGCCGGTAAATGTGTACCTACTTGTACACTTGCAGGAAATATTAAAACACAGAAATATACAGTAGACCGTTTTTATCAGTGAATAAGCTATGTCCAAAACATCTGAAAATGCATAGAGAAAGAGTGCCGTTCTGTATCTGCCTACATCATTTCTGCTGTACTTTAAAACCCTTTGCCTGTGTGTAGGTCGTGGATGATAAACTCATGTACGTCAAGGTCCACATGCCATGGGACACACTGTGCACCTACGCCGAGGTGATGCACATCAAAATGCCCCTGCAGCCCGACGACCTTGGCTCCCGCACATCGCCACTAAGCTTCCTCTCCTGCATCACGAAGCACTTCTACCCCAGCGAAGAGAGGATCGGCAAGGAGGCCGAGTTCTTCACAGCCCCCTTTGCCAAAGATCGCCTGGAGTACTTCTACATTAAAAACCAGGACATGTTCTTCACACCGGCCATGAGGAGCAGAATGGTGCGTCTCTGTTGTCTCTCGCTTTAAGACGACATGTTATTTCAGATTGTCGACACCAGCGCATGGGTTATGGGACATGTTTTTCAAATGTTTTTGTTTTGTAAGATGTTTTTAACTAAAAATGTACTATTAACTCTGCAGGTTTTTATGGTTCTTCTTATACAGTAGGGTTTGTTTATTTTTTTCAGAATAATGCTTGTGTAATGCATAATGATTCACTTCTATTGATATGTTTGCTGTATAGGCATACTATGTCCTGAGCCGTACTCCCTATGAAGTACGAGGGACGATAAAGAAGTTTGGCATCACAAAGTTGATGGACCATGGGGTCTACAAGGCTGCCTATCCCCTTCATGATGTGAGTGAAATGTTAATTCAATTTATCATTCTACAGATTTATCCCTCTCTATTTTTTCCTCAAAGGAACGGTGAGCATCTCAAATAGCTTTTAGCTCATTTACCCTAACTGTTTTTCTGTTGAAATGAAAGAGAACCACAGCTGATGGTATTATGTTTATCGTCAGCACTTTACATGATGTGCATTGAAGTGCATCTGCGTGTGTACTATGTTTGTAAATTAAAATATATTGTTATATTTTGAATGTATATATAGTATTTTTTATGTTTCTTATATTCAGTGCCGATTCAATCATAGATCCGAAGAAGATGGTTGCCCCAATGAGAGATACTTGCTTTATGAGGAATGGGCCCATCCAAAAAGCTTCTACAAAATGCAGCCACTTGATCTTATAAGGTAAAAGCTGTACGTATTAGCAGTCAATTACATATACAGTACAGTACTAGCCATGAGTTAGCCTTCCGGTGGCATAACACTATAGTTACTTGTTTATACTATTGTTAATACTTCCACAGGAAGTATTATGGTGAAAAGATTGGCGTATACTTTGCCTGGCTGGGCTTCTACACATTCATGCTTGCCCTCGCCGCTGCTGTGGGGTTAGCTTGTTTCATTTACGGATACAAGACTCAAGAATCAAGCACATGGAGGTATACTTGTTGTTAATCATGCAGTTGTGCATTTAATGTCCTCCCAACCTCTGTTGTGTAAACCCTATCTACAGTATCTTGTATCATTACAGGGTGGTGATAGTAATAATTTTCTATCATAAAAACGTAGACCAGTCGTTGTTGAATAGCGTTGAATCAGGAAAGCAGGCTTTAATAAATACAATGGTGCGCAGCAAGGGAGAAACGTATGGTTTCACAAGTGAAGTTCCACCAACACATTTTTCTGGTGTAACAAAGGCAAGTTTGCAACTTTATACAGTGGAGAACAAAGAAGAAACAGTCATTGCCAGCCCCCATAGGTAAATGTTAATTTGGTTGGTTCCAGTGTGACTGCAGACTTTAGCTACAGGCTTGCAGACACAGCTGGGTATCAGGGAATACAATGACAGTCATATCCTGCCATCCAGTCTGTAGCTGGGGCTTGGGTGTGGTTCAAATGGGCCATACATGTAAATTAAGCACTGTCTCGATTGTGGCACATGGTACATTAAGGTATGCTATGCAAAAAGCACAGGAAATACAGATGAAATTGTGAATTAAGTATGACATGTCTGCCAAAATGTAATAACTATAATTATTAGTTGAATAATCAAATCACATTCCTTCAGTGGTAAACACTGTAATCTTGTAGAAATCTCTCCCAGTGTATCTAAGCAAAAGCTGTAACATCCTCCCCGGCGTTCTGACCTCAGACCCATTACCTGCTCATCTCCTGACACGCCTGCCACACGTGCACGAGAGTGCAATCCATGTCACCTGCTGCCCATCAGGGCTATATCTGTTTTCTTGTTCGTCTTGTCAGTGTCCGTGATTGTCGTGTTATTGCCTGTTTGTCTCCTGCGATGGAGTTCGCACAATCTATGAATAAATCGTTACGAGCACTACTGCTCTTTGTTGGCATACACTGTCTGAGCTTCCTTAGACTGCGCCTGCACTCACCTCATCCCCGACAAGTCCTCACAAAAGCTAAGATTTACCAAATATTAACTGAGGAAAATACCGGGGGATAAAAGGAATTTCACAAGGGAGTTATTATTGTTTCACTTTACTCATATTGAAAATTGTCCCCCTTGATCTCAGCAAAGAGGTGTGCGATCCGGACATAGGGGGCGCTATTGTGATGTGTCCACAGTGTGACCGGGAATGTGGTTATTGGAGGTTAAACAGCACATGTGAATCTTCTAAAGTAAGTCTGTCTCAGCTTGAAGAGCCCTCAGTGGATAATTCATTTTCATTTTCCATTTCTAGAACTTGCAATACAACATGCAGTGTCCTCATATGATTTTGCAATACAATGTTTATTTGTTTTTGCTGTAGAAGCTGCACATATTTGATAATTTTGGAACCCTGATCTTCGCTGTCTTTATGTCCATCTGGGGTGAGTCATTCCTTATTATAAAAAACACGACTACATCGGCTTCTACAAATCCAGGTCCTCTTTTTCAAATGCCTAATACATTTTCCTACTGTGCTTTTGATTTTCCTGGTTTCAGTGACATTATTCCTGGAGTTCTGGAAGCGTTACCAGGTGGAGCTGGAGTATGACTGGGACACTGTGGAATTTCTGGAACAAGAGGAGCATCCGCGTCCAGAATACGAGGCCAAGTGTGTTCACGACAGGATAAACTCTGTCACACGTGTAAGATGTACTGGAAAACAGATGAGTCGTTTAAAAAACAGAATACTCAAGGTACTCTCCTTATTTTGTGCCTGGACCCTGTTACTGAAATGTCAGTGACACACATTTTGGGTTTGTACGTGAAGGCAATCAAGGAGTTTACCTTTAAATGATGAAGTCATTTTGGTGCCTTGTAATTAAAGCATTTTCTAGTAAATTCCTTGTGATCTTTTAGGTGAAAGAAAAGGTGCCATATACAGCATGTGGACGATGCATTAGGGTTTCCCTGGGAATGGGGACTGTCTTATTCTGGGTAATTAACATATAATATTAGTGTTTCTAGGCTGAGAGTTCACTGATGGTTCTCTATTTAGATTGAACCTTCTCCGTTTCAAACTGTGAGTTCAGATTCTGCTCATCGTGGCGTCTGTCGTGGCCATCATTGTGTACCGCCTGGCTGTTTTCTTCGCCTTCTCGGCTAAACTCAGAGCCCAGGACTTGAAGGAGCTGGAGCCCTTCAAGGAGTATGTGACCCCTCAGATGGCCACGGCTATCACAGCATCCATCATCAACTTCATTATCATTATGGTCCTCAACATGCTCTATGAGAAGGTTGCCATCTGGATCACTGACTTTGGTGAGACACCTTTGTGAGACCACCTACTGGCTGGGTGTAACCTTCATATTGTTTTATTTGGAATATAGTATTGTTTTTTCTCTTTTCTCATGAAAAGCAGATATTTTTATTAACACGTTTTTTTTGTTTGATTTGTCTAAACAGATACAGACAATAAATACATTACATAAAAATGTATTTATCTGAAAGAAAAAAAGAAAGAAAGAAAGAAAGCATTAATTGAATTATATTTGAACTATACAGAACCAAACGTAATACTGCATTATCTTTTTGGAATCAGTGCACATCAGATCAGACTGTAGCGGGCTACATTTGACGTGTAATACAGTACTTGTGAGACAAGCGCGTAACAATTTAAGATGTATTTCATCATTATTATTACTTAAACTGACACTGTTCAAATGTGTGTTTGTAACAGAGCTTCCTCGGACCAAGACAGAGTACGAGAACAGTCTTACTCTGAAGATGTTCCTCTTTCAGTTTGTCAACTATTACTCCTCCTGTTTCTACATCGCCTTCATTAAGGGGAAAGTCGTTGGCTATCCCGGACAGCCTGTTTATCTTCTGGGGAGGTACCGCAATGAGGAGGTAACAATTTGTCTCTGAATCGCCTTTTGTTTTTGCATTGTCGCTGACATTTCATCAGTCAATGTAGCCTCAAAAGCTGCCCTTATAGATGCTGTAGTGCCATTGTTCTTTGACGTGTTTTCTTTGCCTTTATGTATTAACTCTTTCTGCAAGTGTTTTGCTCATTTATCATGGTTAATGTAGTCATCATTGGCTCATACACCTAAATGATTCCTTTGTGGGTTTGAGTGCTCTGTGGTTTTTGTAGTGTGATCCTGGCGGGTGTCTGTTTGAGTTGACCACCCAGCTCACCATCATCATGGGCGGCAAGGCCATCTGGAACAACATGCAGGAGGTGCTAGTGCCGTAAGTAATGGCCATCTCAACCTGTGTGAACCTGAGCCTAGGAGCCTAGGAGCTGGTGGAGAGCTGGTGGAGAGGTAGATATACTGTAAGTCAGCCATTAAGGCTGAGATCAAAACATCATGCTTTTGTAATGCTGAGTTCAGCCACAAATGTAATATCAGGGAACTGGTATTGAGGTGTGTTCCTATAAAACAATATAAACAAATACAATTAATTTATCAGTGAATCTTTTAGGGAGGCTTTAAATCAGAGGGCGTTTCATCAGGCCAAGGACCCCTTGGCTGATAGAAACACGGCAGAGAGATCCCCTCTTTCATATCGTATAAGATTGTGTTGCTTATTAAAGCTGGCCAACAATAATGTGTAGGGTTTAGGGTGGCCATGTATAAAAGTCCTGTAGTCCAAAGTAATTGACAGATTAATATAAATATTTATAGCATATTATAGGTTAGAATGAATGTAAAGTGTGTTTTTGGACCAAAACATTAGTAAAAGTTGTGTGGGATGAAACTCTAAGGACCCCTTTTTGAATATATCCTATATATCATGAGAGGAGCTCTTCATTGCACAGATTTTAACCCTGGCCACTACTCATCCCCAGGTGGGTGAAAAATTTGATTTTCCGCTACTGCACGCGCACGGGCTCAGAGAAGGTGCTTCCTCGCTGGGAACAAGACTACCAGCTGCAGCCCTTTGGAAAGTTGGGACTGTTCTACGAATATCTTGAGATGGGTAAGAGATCGCCAACGTTCATAGTGTGTGTTTGCTTGCGTGACCTCACATACAGTTTAGTGTTGGTGTGTACATGTGAAGAGTTCATATGCAAAAACATTTATGTTTTAAATTGGCAATATTGAAATGATTTGTGACATTTTTGGTAGAAATTACTTTTTATTCAGTGACACCCAGCTTTTTCATTGTAATAAAGGTGAAATGAGTGAACCCACATATGGAAGCCTAATAAATAATGCTTTTTTAAGTTGATGATTGCTAGTTTTTTCCCAGATGGACTTCACTGTACACCCACGTGTCTACACAATAGATAATGCGGTTTAGCATACCTACCGTACTGTATGTGCACTGACATGTCTTTGTTTTCAAAGTGTACAGATAGGGAGCAGCAATAGCCTGCAATAGGAGCCTGGTATAGAGCACTACAGGGGGACTAGATCAATGCGCCAACCACTCAGCATTAGCTGCAGGATGGAGGACTGATCCTTTAAACGCTTGTCAACCTATTGTGAAGGAGCAGTGTATGTGCTCTGGTGTATGTGTGTTTATGGGACCAATGTTGTTATCCTGCAGTTATCCAGTTTGGATTTGTGACCCTGTTTGTGGCGTCCTTTCCGCTGGCTCCGGTCCTGGCTCTGGTCAACAACCTTTGTGAGATTCGAGTGGACGCGTGGAAAATCACCACCCAGTTCCGTCGCATGGTCCCAGAAAAGGCCCAGGATATTGGAGCCTGGCAACCCATTCTGCAAGGAGTCGCTATTCTGGCTGTGGTTACAAATGTAAGCAACGTCTAGTGCATAGGCACACCTTTACCTTTACATTTGTGTGAGCAGAATGACTCTTAGCTCCCTGCACAAACGCGTTGTGTGATGTTGTTTTTAAAAACAGGGTGGACACGGCTATTTTTAAGCTCCCATGCCCTGATGTCATGTTGACATTTCATGTCGGATCATCAGCGTCATCATTGTTATTAGATGTTGATCTATGCTAGTTGGTGCTGAGGTATCTACAATCATTTTCCGAAGTGTAGCGTGCCAAAGATCTGCATTATGTTAGATAGAACATGAATGTCGTGTTGTTTTGGTACTTGTGTATTACATCTCAGAGCTGTTTCTTTAACCCAAGTAGCGACAGCATTGATAACAAGTGTATTGTGTGTAATTCCACTGTCCAGCTGTCTTACTGTGTCTCCTGGCATTTCTACAATAGGCAATGATCATTGCGTTCACATCAGACATGATCCCACGCTTGGTCTACTACTGGTCTTTCTCTGTGTATCCCTATGGAGACCACCCTGAGCACACTATGGTAGGATACATCAACAACACCCTGTCTGTATTCAGCATTGAGGACTTCCGCAATGAGAGCAGACCCCTTACCACCCCCTACTGGTTCAGTAACATCACTACCTGCAGGTACACTTTCACCATTTGTTACAATTCATTTTAATTCTCTAGAGCAACATTTTTCCCAAGGTTGAGCAGAGGAGTGGAGTGTCACGTTATTACATTCTTACTTAATTTGTAGCTTAGGAAAATTTACATTTTGTATACATTACATAACTAAAGTTGTTTTTTAGGTATCGAGATTTCCGTTACCCACCGGGGCACCCCAGACAGTACGAGTACAGCATCTACTACTGGCATGTGATCGCTGCCAAAACCGCTTTTATAATTGTTGTAGAGGTGGGTGAAAACATGGCTGGGTTGTTACACAGTCCACTGTACACTGAAGACAATATCTTAATAAAACAATCACTTGAAGGTGGAGTCAGCGACCGTTCTGCATGCACTTTGAAGAAATATTCTGGTGTTTCTACCTTAAATGCTGTAGGAAAACAAAGACCGTGGTGCAGCCCGCACCACACAAAGGTTTTCCAGCCTTTGCAATGCTGGTGTCCAATTTGGGGGGTGGATGTTTTGAAGGAGCATTGAAGGGAGGGGTGTTTTTGTTTGATCGAGTTCAAATGTCAACAATCTTTCCAAAGGATAGCTGACTCCACCTTTAAATAAAAGTCACTTAACTTGTTTATCATATAAACAAAATAACAAAACATAAAATGTGTTCTTCACAGCACGTTGTTTATTTTACCAAGTTCGTCCTGTCCTACATGATCCCAGATGTTCCTAATGCTGTGAAGGAACAGATCAAGCGAGAGAAATACTTGACCCAGGTTATTCTCCACGAGGCTAAGCTAAAGCTGGTGACCAAATGTTTGAAACCCGTCACAGACGATGTCCCCCAACACAGAGAGGACAACCATGACAAAGAAGAGTTGGAGCTTGATTTCTGATCAAAAGTCAAAAATAATGTGAGAAGGGATGTACCTCTAACATTTTAACTTAGTGCCTTTATATTTGCAAAACTGGCAGCCAAACCTTTCTGACCAAAAGTATAGTATTTTTCTGAATAACCAGTATCTTTTTTAACTATAGGATCTTGTTCCTTTATCTCAGAAACATGCCTTTCAGTTGCCGAATATTTACCGATGCCATCTTTGGAGGGTATTTTATTTAAGGGTAATTTAAAAAAAGAAAATCCCATATGCCACTTATTGCCAATATAAAAAAGTTATATTGGCAATGTAATTGATCCAGCGGAGTTAATAATATTTTAGTATCATGTGTAAATTAAATGCTTTCAGCCAAGCTAATCTGACGAATGTGTTTTATCATATAAAACAACTACTGCCCAATGACTTTGAGAAGATTCTTGCTATATACAGTACATTTACACAGTATCAAATAATGTATTGTATTTGTATACTATTGCAAAGCAGTATATTGTGGACTGTAAACACACACTGTGGTCTAAGAAAGTAAATTGTGGAAATGTAATACATAAAAAAAAAAAAATACTGTATCTTGTAGTGTAGCCATGTTTTAAAGTGCCTAGTGGATTTCAGGCCAATGTTTAGGTTTTGAAAGAGACATAAATGTATTCAATATTCTTTTTTATTTTATTTGTATCCAATACTTTTTCTAAAGTCTTTTCTATTAAATCTATTAATTAACTATATTGATACATATTTGCACTGAAAAGAACATGGTCTATGGAATTCCATATCACTTTATTAATCCTTGAAGGATATGTTGTTAACCACATCTACAGTAGGCTACTGTATTGTCAATTCTACATATTTTAATTGTCAATTTTGTCATTGTCCTTGGAAGTTGAAATCTTTAATGGGAATCATTTCACACACAACATGCAGAAAAAAAGACGAATTGTAGCCTATTAGCATTTTTGCATATAAAATGCATATCTGTCTTGTCTATAGTGATAAATATGATAGTATGATAGTATGATATAGGATTATATAGTATTTTGTATAACAAAATAAAATTTAAAAAAGGATAAACGTGGTCGTGGTAATATAAAAGTATCTTTCAATAATTGAATCAAACTGGCTTGTGATTTTGTGGCTTTTTTATGGATGGATGGATGGATTGGTTGATGGAATCCCTAGTAAAGTTATTATTAGTTTATGTTTATGTAAACGAGTAATATTAAAAAAAAATTACAATTAGCAGAGGATGGTTTCGATCCATCGACCTCTGGGTTATGGGCCCAGCACGCTTCCGCTGCGCCACTCTGCTAATGTGTTCACATCCCACAGTAATTTAGATATTTAAGTGTTTTAAGTTAAACCTTTTTTAAATATAATTATTTTATATACAATATAAGCGTGTAGATTAGCGCAGAAAAATATAAATACACAAGTGACAAACTTGCCTTTTATACATTTAAATGTAATGTACTTAAATAAGACTGATTGCTGACGTCATCAACATGTGACAACGGTCAGACGAATTCTCACGTTGGAATCTGCATGCATACGCGCTTGCAGCCTGTGACTTTTTGTTTAAGAAGAAGAAAAGCCAAAATATAATGAGCTCCCAAATAACGTGTGTTGGATGGGTAAGGCGAGGTGTATCAAAGGAAACACCAGACAAAGTAAGTAGAACATACATTCATATACCGGTACCTAGCTAGCGCTAGCAAAATAGCTGGGAGCTAAGTTAATTTCACTGGAATGTTTAATGTTTTTATTTATTTTTTATTCGTAGCCTACACAACACATAAACAACACATACATATTGTTTATCATGATCAGCTCAACTCAGTTAAACTTTATATTATTTGTGCTGTTGATTGACTTGTGTATTTACATTAATTTGAACTTGACTGGTGCTTTGTTTTGTTCAATCACAGGTTGAATTGAACCAAGATGAGTTAAAGCGCATTATTGATGAGGCCAAACAGGAGTTGGCGTATGTCTATTATACATCTTGTTCTTTTCCTTGATAGTATTCTTGACTCGTGCGTTCAGTGAATTTAAACGACCAGTTTACAGGGTCTTTCAAAGACGACTGCTATGTTTGGGTGTAGAGAATGTTGCTCAACTATGTGTTTTAATAGTGAAGGGCCCATATTTGTAACCAGTTAGGCACCGGGTGTTTTTACAAATTAGTGAGTATTTGTCACCACTATTAAATAGCTATTAATGTTGCATTCAATACCATTGTATGTAACCTGAATTGTATCCAGTCTCATAAAATGAAATGCATGACACTGAAATATAGAATATGTTTACACAACAATTGTGGACATACTGTATATCATCCTAGCATTTGGAACAGGTTTAGTGCAATACACTGACAGAGGTGGTTGTATTTATCATCATCATCAACATTGTATAGCAGTAAGCACAAACAACTGCTTTGTCCGCCCTGTGAATGTTATTCCACACAGCTCAACTCCTCCGCAAGGAGGACTTTTACTGTGTTTAAGGTTAATTGATTGTAAAGTCAACTTTACACCAACCTGAACGCAGCGTTTGCATTTGGCCTATAAGCAGTGGGGTCTAATGGTAGAAATGTCTACGCTTTGATACCATGTTCAACTAATATCAGAGAGAGAGAAGGGGAGGATGAAGAGGAGGATGGGGAAGAGATGGCCAAAAACCCGGAAATAAAGACAGAGGCTGCTGATGTTGAGCACGATGAAAACAAAGGAGAGGCTGTAGATGAGCTGGCAGAATATGGATTGGATAAATATGATGAAGAGGAAACAGGTGAGAGAAGTTTAACCTAGTTTCTGGACAGTGTTCAGTGTTGTTATTTCATCTCAAGTTTAAGTGTGAATACATGGTTGGATTAGTAAAATACACTTGATTATTTGATACTAAACATATGTTCCAAGCATCTTAATATACCTTGATTAGATATTTTTGAATGAGTGGATTATACAGGATTAAATAAATAGTTGTATAGATTCACACTGTTGTGTGATGGTATTTATCCCTTTCAGTTGCATCCAGTCTTGGCGATAGTCTTGCTGGCCTCGCCGTATTCAGCACAAATGACGAGGATCCTTACTTCACAATCAAAGACACGGTGAGTGCTGTGGGCTCAAAGCATCCTGAATGTAGAGCATACACAGCACGTTTTGGTGGCTCCACCCAGTTTGAAAATGCATTACATTGTCATTTAGCATGGTGTTTCAAGTTGTCATACGAATACAAATTGTAATTTCTTACAACTTTAGGATCAATACGAGAGAGAGGACTTTCAAATCAAACCCACTGACAACCTCATTCTTGCAGGCAGGGCAGAGAAGGACTGCTGCAATATGGAGATCTATGGTAAATGTCTGTCTGTCTATCTATCTATCTATCTATCTATCTATCTGTCTGTCTGTCTGTCTGTCTGTCTGTCTGTCTGTCTGTCTGTCTATCTATCTACTGTATGAAGACATATTTGGAAAGTTAAAACAATGTTATGTCACTCTACAAAATCAGGGAAATCCTTTTGGAAAATATCAGTTTAAAAAATCCCCACAGTGAAAACGTACAATACATATGGAATAAATGCACATAATTCTGTTTGTAGTGTATAACTCTGAAGAGGATTCTCTGTACGTGCATCATGACATATTACTGCCAGCGTACCCACTGTGTGTGGAGTGGCTCAGTTTTGATCCCAACCCAGCTGAAGGACCAGGTAAGTAGTGACTAGTGGTTTGTCATACATGCTTAATCATATACGTAGCTAACCGTACTTCATAGTAAAACATAAGCCGTGTATTTAGGTATTAAGATAATTAGGTGACGTCCTGTTCAATATTCCATTGCTTTGCTTGTGTGCATGTTTCTGCAGTGAACTATGCTGCTGTGGGCAGCATGACTCCACAGATCGATGTGTGGGACTTGGATGTGGTGGACTGCTTAGAGCCAGCTTTCTCCCTGGGAAGCAAAAAAGCCCCCAAAAAGAAAAAGAAAGGCAAAAAGGTATTATTGTTATTATTATGTAGACTCCACCAAGGTGTATGGCTGGGGATCTCAACAAGCACAACATCACTGAACTGTACAGACTAATTTGCATGTTTAATTTAGAGGGCATGCATGCGCTAATTTCACAAAATGAATGCCAAGTTCACACTACACAACCTGCAAAGTCGTTGGATGTGCAGCACACACTACATGACTGTCAGGTGGTTACACACTACAAGATGTTTCCCTTGACAAAGTCAAACTGGAGCTTCGAGATGGATTGTCTGATACACTATAGTACAGTAACGTATACTGTAGGCCTATCCCTCGATAACATGGAGCCGGTACGGTTTCTCAACATATTCTTTCATTTACAACTAGGGATGGGATGATATATGATATTATCGTTTATTGCGATAAAAATACTGACGATAATCGTATTGTGGTGAATGTCCATTATCGTGATAATCATAAATATGAATTCACAAGTGACTTGACACAAGCTGTCTAGCTCACTTAATTGTATTGATAAATACTAACTTATTTATTAGCCTGCATCTTTCCAGTCAATCACCACAATGGCTGAAGGCTCAGCTTGCCCATTGTGTCCCCCACATAAAAAAGATTAATCAAATTAGTTAAAATACTGGTTTCAAACCTAAATGAATCACACAAAAAAGATAAGCGTGTGTGTCATGATACAATAGAAATGTTTGTTTCTTAAGAAAGTGTAAGATAAAGTGATTCCAGTATGTTTTAGTGCCATTTTAAAATAATGTGATAATATAATTTATCGCAATAATCCTTGTCTTGTGCTCTCATTGGCTGCTGTCATTACCAGTCACAACACCGCTCATACCACAAGATTTGGACTCCCCGACAGGTCCAGATATTTAACCTGATAAATATCCATTCGGGCTTTGTGGCGCACCGCAGACACACTCAGCTCGCGTTGTAAGCCATTCACAATACACGATCGTCGCTCACGGGCGCTAGCTGTGATACCACTCAGGGAATTTGTCTGTGAGCTCAAAAAGTTTGTCGGTGAGCGGAAAACTGGGCTAAAATCGTGTAGTGTGAACTCGGCGTCACCTAAATAAACTGATCTATTAAGTAAAATAAACCCAGGTAACTCTTGAAGGAAATGGTAATTAGAAATGCACTGCTTTAATGTTGTAGTTGCAGCTGTAACTGGTTATTTTTAAATATACATTGCCTTAGCACCCAAGCAACTACGCACAGTGCTAGCATTAATACAGATACTGTTTGTTTGTTTGTTTTGGGTAAAGGTTAAGCATAATACAATCTCGTAAGTAATTGTTTTAAATATTCCATATGAGGAAAATTACTACTTATTATACTTATTAAATGGTATGAGTCGGTGTGGATTGAAGTGTCTGCAAAATGCTGTAAATGAAAGTCATTGATATGTTTTCATGATTTAAAAATGAAATTGACATAACAGACAGTGCTGTTGTTCTGCTTTAACACTTGATTTCTTTCTGTTTTACATGTATCCAATCATATCTCTTTGTTTTTCTTGTTGCCAGGCAGTGGCCGAGCCCATAGAGGGGCACACAGATGCAGTACTGGACTTATCATGGAACAAACTGGTCAGGTCAGTGGTCTGTCTCAAATGCCTGGGTTCAAGCAGTAATATTTAATTTGTCCATGTGAAATTGTGTGTTTATTTGCATGGCGTTAATGAAATTCTCCTTTACTAGGAATGTCTTGGCCAGTGGATCGGCAGATGAAACGGTTATTCTGTGGGATTTGTCTCAGTGCAAGCCAGCCACGACCCTGCATAGGCATAGTGATAAGGTAATCAAGGAAAGGTAATTTCACTGAATAATATACATATTGTAGACTGTAGAGCACTAACATTTGTCTTTTGATCTCTTTTCAGGTTCAGACAATAGCGTTTCATCCCTTTGAAGCGCAAACACTGATATCAGGATCCTATGATAAGTAAGTTACTCCTATTTGCGGTTTTATATTTATTTTTTTATGTCTCCAATTGGTGTATTATTATTATTTTTTTTTTACTAACGTGGAAGAAAATGAATGTTATCCGTTTAACCACTGGCCAAGACATTCCTAGTAAAGGAGCATTTCATTAACGCCATGCAAATAAACACACAAGCAGAATGTTTTGCAGCTAATTTATTGTTGTTCCATGTAGGACAGCTATACTGTACGATTGTCGTAGTCCAGATAATAGCTATCGTGTCTGGCGGTTTAGTGGCCAAGTGGAAAGGGTGGTTTGGAATCACTTTTCACCCTGCAACTTTCTGGTAAGCATTCAAATATACCCCTCAAGGCCGCTGCATACTACCAAATGCGTGGCCAAGCATACGTCATGCTGCAGGAACTTTGAAATTAGCGATATTTATAACTACGATTTTTATGTTCACACATAGTTTTCCGTGAACAATATTGGTGTAACTTAAGAGTTTTCCTGGAAAGAAATATTTTTTATATGCTTAGAACACACATTTGTGAGTTCAGTAGGACATCAATTGCCATCTGTAGTGGGCCTGCCTGTCGCACACGCGCAGTCAATGCGCACATGTCCATGCGGACAGAACATTTTGGAGGTGCGCGGACTGTATGCTATGCGCAATGATATTTACGTCACGCACAATCCGAGGACTCGGAAAGTATACCTGGGCCTTTATAGCCTACTGTACATGTGTTCTGTCCCCTATGTACTGTACATAACTCAGGCTTATTGGATTGTTTCAGGCTAGCACAGAGGACGGTTTTATCTACTGTCTGGATGCACGTTCAGATAAGCCTGTGTTTACACTCAAGGCACATGATGGAGAAGTGTCTGGTAGGTGGAACATTGGTTAAGATTATGCTCCTTTTTGTATTTTCGTATATCAAATGATGAATGACCCCAAAAGACATTTACAATTACTATGTTTTAGGTCTGGAACTCAGTAGCCAGATTAAAGGGTGCCTGGTTACCTCATCAGAAGATAAACAGGTTAAGATTTGGGACATTTTAGGCGACAAACCCAATCTAGTTCATTCACGGGATATGAATATGGTAAGTACTCTTAAGCATGACGGCACATAAGATTTATATAGAAACTTGTTGGTAGAGCAATGCGTCATACACCAGTTCTAATTATTATTAGCATTGGAAACCTTTTGACTCAAATGGTAAATGTTATCTCGTATTTGTTTTTAGGTATTGGTCAGTCTCCTTAGAGACATTGTTATAATGTAGTTTCATCCTATTCATGCAGGGGGTGCTGTTCTGTACATCATGCTGTCCTGACCTGCCCTTTGTGTATGCCTTTGGAGGACAAAGGGATGGCCTGCGGGTTTGGGATATAAGTGATGTTGCAGCAGGTATAATATATTATCCTGTATATTATAGTGATGTAATAGCCTGTAAACCCTAGGTTTCATAAAACATCAATCACCCCCTGCTGATTTTGTACATTTTCCCACTATTCCCACTATAATTTTAATGGTAGGCTTATTTGATCAGTAAGAGACAGAATAACAACAACAACAAAAATCCAGAAAAACGGATGTCAAAAATGTTATAAATTGATTTGCATCTTAATGAGTGAAATAAGTATTCGACCTGCTGCAAAACATGACTTTGTACTTTGTTGCAAAATCCTTGTTGGCAATCACAGCGGTCAGACGGTTCTTGTAGTTGGCCAACAGATTTGCACACATCCCAGGAGGGATTTTGCCCCACTCCTCTTTGCAGATTTTCTCCAAGTCATTAAAGGTTTCGAGGCTGACGATTGGCATCTCGAACCTTCAGCTCCCTCCACAGATTTCCTATGGGATTAAGGTCTGGAGACTGGCTAGGCCACTCCAGGACCTTAATGTGCTTCTTCTTGAGCCACTCCTTTGTTGCCTTGGCCGTGTGTTTTGCGTCATGCTGGAATAGCAATCCACGACCCATTGCCAATGCCCTGGCTGAAGGAAGGAGGTTCTGATCCAAGATTTGACAGTACATCGACCCTTTGATGCAGTGAAGTTGTCCTGTCCACTTAGCAGAAAACACCCCCAAAGCATAATGTTTCCACCACCATGTTTGATAGGCGGGATGGTGTTCTTGGGGTCATAGGCAGCATTCCTCCTCCTCCAAACACGGCGAGTTGAGTTGATGCCAAAGAGTTTGATTTTCTTCTCATCTGAACAAAACACTTTCCCCCAGTTCTCCTCTGAATCATTCAGATGTTCATTGGCAAACTTCAACCAGGCCTGTACATTTGCTTTCTTGAGCAGGGGGACCTTGCGGGGGCTGCAGCATTTCATTACTTCACGGTATAGTGTGATACCAATAGTTTTTTTTTGGTGACCATTGTTCCAGCTGCCTTGAGATCATTGACAAGATCCTCCTGTGTAGTTCTGGGGTGATTCCTCACCGTTCTAATGATCATTGCAGCTCGAGGTGAGATCTTGCATGGAGCCCCAGCCAGAGGGAGATTGACAGTTATTTTGTGTTTCCTCCATTTGCGAATAACCGCACCAACTGTTGTCACCTTCTCACCAAGCTGCTTGGCCAACGGTCATGTAGCCCATTCCAGTCATGTGTAGGTCTACATTCTTGTACCTGACATCCTTGGACAGCTCATTGGTCTTGGCCATGGTGGAGAGTTCGGAATCTGATTGATTGATTGCTTCTGTGGACAGGTGTCTTGTATACAGGTAACAAGCTGATATTAGGAGCACTCATTTTAAGAATGTTCTCCTAATCTTAGCTCGTTACCTGTATAAAAGACACCTGGGAGCCTGAAATCTTCCTGATTATGAGGGGTCGAATACTTATTTCACTCATTAGATGCAAATCAATTTATAAAATCTTTGACATGCATTTTTCTGGATTTTGTTGTTATTAATCTGTCACTGTACACATAACTCTATCATTTGAATTATAGACTGATAATTTATTTGAGAGTGGGAAAATGTAGAAAATCAGCAGGGGATCAAATAATATTTTACCTCACTGTATTTATGTTGTTCTTTGTCCATGCTTTATAGTTTGACATGTTGTTATTCCAGTGTAATGCAATTACACGTTATATCTAACCTGACATGCCAGAGGAATTGTTGTCACAAGTCCATCTGGGGAGCCGTACATTGAAACTGCTTGTGAATGGCTATACTTTCCAAAAAATAATTGGCAGTTGATTGGATGAACCATCTGTTCGTTTTTGCTGTCGGCACACCTAAACCATGCCTGTATAGCCATAAACACGACTCTGGTTGGAAAGTTCAGTTGCTACACGGACATATTCAAAATGATTCCGAGGCTTTCCAGACTGATTCTGACGGCGAAATTAAACTGAATCTCTAAACTGAGGCTACATTGTTCCAGTACCATGCAAGTAATATTGTGTGTATTTCTTCATTTTTAGTGTCTGAGGTGTTTGGCAGCCGAGAGCGCTTGCTGGTGAATACATCAATGGAGGCATCTAGCAGCAGGAGCTGCATAAAAATGGAAGTCTCCTAGTAATCTGGTGTGGCCAGTAACCCAAAGAGCCAATAAACAGATACATTGCTTCAGAAGCACATAAGATGTTAATAATGCATTATTTTCCTCATATCCCACTGCTAAAACCTACATTTATGCTATATGAGGTTGAAGTCATGAGAATATGGTGCCCAGAGACTTTGCAATGGGACCAGGAAGTGGAAAATATCAAAATTGTTTAACCGTTATGATTATAATGATATGACTGATTTTACAGGCATATGTACAACATTGAAAGTAAAGCCTTGGAAACATATCTCAATCATATGATTGAGTATATTTTAAGTACAGTTTGCTGTGTAATGTTGAAGATGCTATTTCTAGATGCAGAGTTAAAAACAACTTGGGAAGTAAATGTCTATAGTATCTATTCATTTCAGATAGTTTTTAGTTTTAGATTCTTTAATGATACTAGAAACATTGCAGTAATAAATATTAATGTGGACTTCTCAGTACTTTTACATTAAAATTATGAACTATAGTGTGAAACTTAATTTGTATTTTACATTAAATCACCTATACTCTTTATGTCCATATGTGCAACCAGATGGGTATATAATTAACACTGACCATACACATCATTGCTGGGGATGTTATGACCTACCTTAGTTTCATCATGGTGGAGATGATCTCCATTTTACAGTAGTGAGCAACTTTATGCGTTTGATAGCACAGCAAATGTGAAAAATTACGTTATGACGGGGAACAAACATAGTTACATTTGTGAAATAATAGTGATAAACAATTCATACGTTTAAAAAAAAAAACAGGGCAGCATTTTAATTCGATATGTGAATCTAAAGCAGAACGACATATCAGTCTGTCTACCCGGACATGTTAGAGTGTGGTACAGTGCATATTTTTTATATCATGGCGTCGGGTCATTTGTGCAGGTTGAAGTATCTTGTTTCACGTTGCTATATCACAAAACCGAGACAGAGTAAGTTATTTAAGACACCATTTGTTAGATCACGAAGGCGATATAATAACGTACCGGTACGATATGTTAATTAGCGATTAGTGATTGTTCAAATTAAAATGAATTGCATGAGGCCTGACACTCTTAAAGTAATTTCTGATTTAGTAAATATGCTGGGCACGTGTTGCATTGAATTAAATAGTTTAAAATATGTATTAAATGGTAAAGAGATTTCCTATATCATTAATGTAAAACTTTAAAGCAGAAGTCTGGTCATCCCCAACGTGGATCAATAGAAACTAATACGTACGTAGTACTAAGTAAATGCATGATATTTGTTTCTGTATGTCTAATTTGCTGCTTTGGTTATCTGTAGCATCATGTCTGGCGCATTCTCTTCATATGTCAAGCGTAAGTGGGCCTTCAGTCGATGACCCCAATAGGTATGTGAGACGTTTAATTACATGTAAGTACCGTACTGATTCATGTAGGTAGGCGAACACGTTTGTCTGAAAAAACACAACAACACATTAATGGTGTGTTTAACGTATCTAATAACATTTCATTAATATAATCACTTGATTCTATTTAAATAAACACTTTATTTATATAAACAATATATTTAGGTAGTCAACTTGAGGAGAAACTACCGTTTTTATTGGTTGTTTACTCACATGCCTTACATTCAATCGATCTCTTATTCAGCAATGTCGAAATAGCAGTCACTTCAGATGGGAGAACCATAGTGTGCTACCATCCTTCTGTTGACATTCCCTATGAACTTACACAGGCAAGTGTTCACCTAGGTCTAAAAATGCTAATTATTGTCTGAAGGTCCCACAGAGGCCAATAACACATGCACCTCAAAATTCAATTGGCATTATTGTTTTGAAATGAATATTGGTCTATGGTAATCCATCCCTGTAGCCTATTGAAAGACCAGACCCCTTGAGCAAGCCAGAGGAGACTCACGACCAGGTGATAAAAACACACCTCAACAAGGAGGTGCTAAAGAACAAAAAGGGCCCCTCTATAGAGGAGCTGAGCAAGATGTTCTTCACCACTAAACACCAGTGGTATCCAAGAGGACAGTAAGTATAATGAATCAGTGGTGTGTGTATGTGCGTGTGTGAATGTGAGTGAGTGAAATAGACCTTTCCGACTCAGGCTGTAAGACCCGCCCCCATTTGTTACTGTTGCTAATGTCCCACAAACTTTTGTAGCTTGTGGAACATTCTGAAATTCTTTCTCGTGTTCTTAACCATATTGCAGTGTGCTTCTTGCCAAATTAGTCTACCTTGTCAAACAGCGATCTAGAGAGAGGCTCAACTTCTTTAGTCAAGGATATACTGTACCGTATTGACAACATGAGATCCAATACTGACTGTAATGCGTATTCTGGTGTTACATAATAAGAATTAAGCGGCTACGTACGTAACCAGTAATGGTGCGGAAAGCGAATGCACATTTTTCTCTCTTACTCTACCTGCAAACCGTGTTTGTTGATGTTCACGTTCAGTTCAGCCCAGCCGCCTGCCACAAGCTTTTAATCTACCGTCACTTTAGTTTACGTAGCCAACAGTGTTTTCTGGTTTGATGGGGACGGTGAGCTTCCTGCTGTACTGTACACTATAGTCTGGCAGGATATCTCTTTGGAATTTCACGTTCCTGAAGCGCATCTAATGACACATTTCTAAGGGTGCACAAGCATTTATTTAGCGTTATAGTGCCCTGTGAAAACGGATGCTAAACATTAATCTACCCTATGCCGACCTACGATGAACAGTACAGTAATCTTCTATTCTGATGTGGTAATCTGACTAATAACAGCTAACAATTATCCTTGTTTAGGACATCAGGCGTTGCTAAGGAAAATCAGATAATCTGATTGGTTATTAATGATGCTCGATTGACAGATCGGAAATGTCTATTGTACTTAGAGAAGACTATGCCTGGATTCAGGATTGTGTAACATTTACTATGCATTCAATGCATGTGAATGGCAGTGGACTGAACATCAGGTTACCAAACAGTGAGGAGTTAGGCAGTGGGTTGAACACATGGCTATCAACAAAGCAATTGTTTGTGTTTTACTGCTGTAGATTGTTGTGTTTCAGCTGTACAGATGCACAAGATGATGGTAAAACCATCT
This sequence comes from Amblyopsis hoosieri, assembly GCA_027564755.1. NCBI lineage: Eukaryota > Metazoa > Chordata > Actinopteri > Percopsiformes > Amblyopsidae > Amblyopsis > Amblyopsis hoosieri. The sequence continues at coordinate 25,387 of JAODUE010000858.1, forward strand.
CCGTCAGTGCTGTAGTACACCAAGCCTGTTCTAATTGCTTAGAAGGATATGTCCACAATGGTTGTGTCAACATATTTTTACTTTAAATGTAATTATTTTTGTTTTAGAATGAGACGGCATACTCTGGTAATCAAAACGTTTGGGACTAAATTGTGATTATGAAATAAACACAAATAGCCTATGTAGGCATACAAAACACCATCAGGTTCCAAATATGCAGCTTCACTTTTAAGACTCATCATTGAGAAACATTGACCACTCTTAAATGCAGCAAATATCTTTGAAAGTGGTTCAATGACATTGCAAATGTTTTTCTGAACCGTTCAGTAAAAATGTTTATTGAATGTAAAAGTGTTCAGTCCACCTAAAGCACAATGAGAACTTAGTTCTATATATGGGCTGAGACACCCCAAGTAGAAGCTAAAATAACCAGTTTTGTCTTTTATTTTTTATTTTTTTGGCAGATACCACATGAGACGTATAAAGAAGAATCCACCAAAAGATAGATAACTGAAGGTCATCTCTCAAATGTCTATGTGAATGGTTGTCTTGTCTTGTTATCTATCATGTTTAATAAAATGCTGAAGATAAATATAGTTGATATTTATTTGTATGGTTGTTGACAATATGTTATTTATTTTTTATTTTTATTTATGTTTCATTATTAATCATGTTATGATGTGATTCATAACAAAATGTACACATAATGTACATTTTGAAAACGAATTCTCCTTATTAAGATATACAATTATTTTGTGAATCTAAATTATGTTTATTCCAAATGTGTACAGAAAACGTCTTTTAGTGTTGGCAATTACTGGCAAGTAGATATTGATGTAATAAAAACATAATTATTTCTTATGATTTCTTATGATAACGTACTACAGCTCCCATATGCCACCTACGTCATCTCAAACCACCGGAAAAGCTTGAAAAAAAGCAATAGACCCGCCCAGTCAGCTCAGTCGATCTACACTGAAGAAGGCGACTCTACAGCTAAAAATATAATAGCTAACACAAAATGGCTGGTTTGCCTCGTAGGATTATAAAGGTAAACCTTAACTCATGTCGTGAATATTTTCAATTAAAACATATTTTGAGAACTTACACTAGAGTGATCGGCACGTGCACATAATGGCATCCAGTGTGTAGCCTAATATTAGCGCGGATTGCTCCGGCTATCAAGCTAGCTAGCTAGCTAGCATCTCAACTATTTTGTTTGCTACTTCCGTTTACTCCCTTTTGCATTGTTGTATGGTGTGATTTGTCTACCATTCTAACTGGTGTATTGCGCAAATCTGTCTTTTTTTTCTCTTTGACATTTTAATTAAAATGTAGTGCCTCGCCAAAGATAAGTTAACCATAACCGTACTATCCATCTGAATGGGCTGTTGACTGAGCTAGTGTGATCAGATGCCATTGCACGATCACCACACTGTACGGTAGTACATGGATTCAATACGGACATCGACCTAGTTCAGTTTTGCTTTTTGTCAACAGAAATTAAAACGAATTTGCAAGATACAAACCGCAATACAGCTGAATTTCAGAGCGGTACAATCATAGCCGCCATCAATGATTTCCGAAATAATATGACTTTTCTACCGTGGTAAATTAACCTAGAAAAAAAACCCTGTCAAACCACACATTAATCTGATTAATTCTAGAAATTTGACACAAGACTTCTGCCAGATGGTTGGATTTTTTCAGTACACTTATTAATATATTGTTTCCTTCCTGGCGCTTTTAATGCAAGAAGGTTGCTTGAGTGTCACAGTAGACAGGAGCTCTATGATTCAAAACAATACACCTACAGTACAATGACTACAGATGTGATAGGAACTGTTAAGAGCCTTGGCTATCAGTTGACCTCCATAGCCACTAACTTATCCTGTCCCATAGACAGCCGTATCTTTTTGAGATCTTGACACCAACCATTTGTCTTCTGTTATGTTCATCTTCAGGAGACGCAACGGTTGATGGCAGAGCCTGTTCCAGGAATCAGAGCCGAGCCCGATGAAAGCAATGCCCGCTACTTTCATGTTGTCATCGCAGGCCCCCAGGACTCTCCTTTTGAAGGTGGCACCTTTAAACTTGAACTATTTCTTCCAGAAGAGTATCCCATGGCAGCTCCCAAAGTGCGATTCATGACCAAAATATACCACCCCAATGTTGACAAGCTCGGGAGAATATGTCTAGACATTTTGAAAGGTGAGAATAGCTTCTTTTTTATTTCAGAAATTTCAATAAAAGCATAACTTTAGAGAACAAATAAACAAACATACAAGGTACTTGTCTGTCAGGAATTTCTCTTAACATGTATTTTGTGTTTACTGTATTGGTTTATTTAGTATGCTGCTAAAGTAACCTTATTTACTGTTTCCCACAAATCTTTCTTTTGTATTCATTCCTCACAATGATGTATGACTTACCTCTTGTCCATATATTTCCATGTCTTCTTCAGATAAGTGGTCTCCAGCCCTGCAAATCCGTACAGTGTTGCTATCCATCCAGGCATTATTAAGTGCTCCCAACCCAGACGATCCCTTGGCAAATGACGTTGCAGAGCAATGGAAGACCAATGAAGCCCAAGCCATCGAGACAGGTAGACATCTGTTTCCGCATTTTAATTTATACGTTCGGTATAAATGCTATCTGTAAACTGTCCATAATTTGTCCCTGCTTGTCTTACATTTTAAAAGTTTAAAATTGTGAACTTTCATTAAACAGGTAGGCTTCATATTTTAGCCATTTATTATTTCTGATAAATAAATAACCATAATAATTTAACATCATGTATAGCCATCATTGCTCAATAATTTATACACTTTTTGTAAAATTTACCAAAAATCTTATCGCATTTTGATAGTTTAGCGTTAGCTGTGCATGCTGAAAAAATAATCTGAAACTTCTACACAGCCCTGGCTCCGTAAATAGGAACATAAACAAAGTGGGAAAACACCGCTCACAAATATGCCCTTGGTTTCACAATGTGTGAGGCGGAGCTTCTGAGGGAGTTTGTTTTGATTTGACCTCGAATTCAAATTTTTTAGCAAAACTACCCAAATATTATATGCTTCATCTTAGTACAATCTGTGTATACTGTAACCATTTGCTTTACAGTTTGTAAATTAGGATTCAGACAAAATGTGATCAGTTACACACTTAGCGTTTTTATCTGAATTGTCAGATGGTTCCATGAGTTTATTGCTGAAGACCTTTACGGACCCGTTATCTGAAAAAATCGTTGTGTAAAAACTGCAATCCCACCTGCAGTTAAATTCACAGGCCTCTGACCCTCTACAATTTAAATGAGTTATTACTTACGACATTTCATAATATGCAAAGACACACACGGTAAAATAGTCAAATGCAATAGACTAAATTGAAGCCACTTAGCCAAACGGACTAAAAGGCCACAGTACACTTGAATACGGTCTGGGATTCATAACTGCATTATTTTTCAAGTCCACCACGAGTGGACCATCCTCTTTTGTATAAAATCCAGCACTGTCTGTTTGCTCAAGTTTTAGTCTTTCACATTACAAAGCAGCAGCTTTGCTAATGAGAAATGCTCACTATTTAACGACAGTAGACAGCAATACAGATTATATGGGAGGAAGATGATCCAGTGGTGATGTGCAAAAGCGCATATTTTTTGTTTAGCATCAGTTTTCATTCATGCCTCTCAACACACACGCCTAAAGGTTTTAGAGGTGCAGGACTTTCCTGTGAGATTTTGATTGGGCCACAATTCATAACTTTGCTGTCCCCTCAACCTCCCATTCATTGTGCTATCCACCTCGGGGGGGGGGGGGGGGGGGGGGGGGGGGGGGGGGGGGGGGGGGGGGGGGGG